>BLKR01001065.1:287500-346094 GCA_011170035.1 Teleogryllus occipitalis | reverse complement strand
TTCAAGTAATAAAATCAAACACAATGTAAAATGTTCGTATGGTATCGCGTTTTCTTCCATAATATAATGCTATTATATTGTTTGAGCATTGCAGGGACTTCAGCATTGTCTGCGAGTCATCTTTCTCTGAATGTGTCGTTACTTTCGAATTTCTGGATAATTCGCTTTTTTAACTCGTACTTTCTAACTGCATGGAACTTTCTCCTCATACACGCAGACGACATGTTCTCTAAAACAAGAAATAAAATTACCAACCGTATCCATAGCTTTCTTTTATAAAATCTGCTAAGTGCGCAAATAGCTGAAGCAATCATCGTCACGTGCTGTTGGTTGCGAAAACGAACTGTATTGGCTGGGCGTATTGCGTGTCCGTCCCATGCCTGTTTCCATCGCAAAATCTCCGGGGGGAGAGCTCGCGATCTGGTTGCAGTAAAATAATCTCGCCTCAGGCCCGATGTCGGGAGCTTGTTGCAGAAGAAACCCGCGGGGTCGGGACCGCGCCCGTCGGGCGTGCTCTTTGCAAAGAGAGCAAAGAGAGGAAGGAAGAAAAATACGTCGCGAGGCGCTAGTGCTCACACTATAGTCCGTATTAGAGATGGGCTTAACAGCTTTTCTTCAATAACTATTATCACAAAAACAGTTGACTCGTAATAGCTGCTATTAATAAGTTAAAAAATAACACTTCCATGATCAGCAACCTATCATTGCCGACTGCTAAGAGTTAAAACGCAAAACGAATATCGTTCAAATCTATAATTTGATCACTGGTAAATCATGATTGATTAGCTGCTATCGTACAAAATGGTTGCCACAAAAGCTTGTAGTATTTCGGATTAGGCCCAGTAGGTTGCAGTTCTATGCATTTCAACAGATAACAGCCAATAACAGGATAAACGAAATAATTGTAATTTGACTTAAGAGTTACGAAACGTTAACGGTTAAGAAATAACAGTTTAGCTGTTAAAGGCACATCCCTGCCCGTATTGGGGGGGGGGAGGGGAGATACTTTCCTTTAAGAAAATGAAACTCGAAACTAGAACTCCGTAGGCGGGGAGGTTGGGTGAGTCCCGGTAGTGGCGGGCTTAGGGCGACACCTGGGTCGCCCTAAGAGAGTGAGTGCGAGTGAATACTGCGTTAAAAACCGTGATTGTGGGTCCCGTAAGTGTAGTGCATACTATTCCGGGATGTGGCGGTATTTCCTCCCTGGAGAAATGTGAGATCTCGCACTGGTTGGAATAAGATGTCTCCCAGCGGGAGACCAGCTTCCAGCCAGGGCAAACTCTCCGATTGGCCTCCCGATGTGTGTGTTAATGTAGTGCATATGTCGGTCGCCAAAGCTGCAGAGGTATCGATTTTTTCCAGAAGCTACTACAGCTGGATCCAAGCGGACTTCTGCATTTATGGGAATTCTGTAGACCGAATGTCCGATCCAGACGCTGGTTTCCGTGGATCAATTCGATCAGGATGTCGCAGCAATACCTTAACAATGGACTGGGTACCGTTCCTTCCTGCCCTATTATTTTAATCAGAAACTCTTCATTAAGTTAATTTGAAGTTACATGGTGAGAGTTAATTAAAAATGTAACTTTCACGAATGCTTCCATTTTGTTGTAACACTAACACGTCATATTAGTCGGTTTTAGAAGGCAAACGCCTAGATAAAATGTTGCTTGAAGCATTCTTAACAAAGAAATCTTGAATATGAAACTCAAAAACATAACTTTGTTAAATAAATGAGCAACAGGAGGGAAGTGCAATTCTCTAATGTTGACAAATTACTGAGAAAAAGGGATCCCAAAGTCGTAAGAATTTATGCGGCTTCTTAGAAATCACAAAGCTTGGGAACCATCTGCACACTAATATATAAAAAGCTAGTATGGTACAGGAAACATGAAAGTTTTTGTTTATTTGAACTTGAAGAAAAGTTTTGGAAAAATCAATTTTGTTCTTTTCTGTATTTGAGCCACTGATAATAGTGAACATGGTCCACTGGACATTTGTCTTTTGATTAGCACTTAAAGCATGTAAATTAGATTGTTTTAAAAAAATTGTATTTTTGTGCCTTTTAAGCTAAAGACAATGAATGCGGAGCACTGGATATTTTTTTCACGTGCATCTGAATAATGTAAATCGGATAGTTTTGAGAACGAAATTTCAGTTCCGTATTTCAAACTACCGAACCTGTAGCACTACACTCTTTTCATTACATGTGATATTGAGTAATGGAAATTGCAATTTTCAACGAAATATTTTTAAAAATCAGTTTTTGTTTTTTTTTTTGCTCGTTTCAAACAGGCAATAATAGCGAGTATGGTATACTAGATATTTTTTATGTAATGTAAACTAAACTGACTGATTCTGAAAATACGAATTTAGTCACCGGAATTTGTTCGTTTTTAAAGTCTCTGCTTATTGGTGAACGTGAAGCACTGGACATTGTTCTCTTCAAGTGCACTTGAATCGTGCTTCTTTTGAAGAGAAAAAAAGAAGAAACGAATTTTGTTTTGTCCGCTTTTTGCACATTTGAAACCACCGTTTGCTGCCCCCGCCGCCGCGCCGTGCGCGCTCCCGAACGCGCAGCGTTGGCGGAGGGGTGGGGGAAGGTGGGCTGGCGCGGTGAGCGTCAATGACCGAGGGCGACTGTCTATTGCTGCTGCGTCAGAGTATTTCGGTGCGCTGCTGCTGCTGGTAGCAGCGTTCGCGGCCGCGGGGCCACCGCCCCCGTCGCCGCCTGCGTTTTTCCCAGTAAATCCTTTCTTGTAGCGGTGCCGCGACGGACGGCTCTCCCTCTCTCCTCCTCCTCGCGATGGGAGAAGGCGCAGGTTGGCTGCTCCAGACGGGTGCCGTCGACGCGCGTCCCCTGCTGGCAGCCACTTCAGTTGCAGCCAGGGATGCCCGTCTCCGAGCTTCTTTCAGTCTGCCGATTTGAGTAAACCGCGATCCGGGTTGATTTTAAAAATCTGTCATGAATACGTTTAATTCTATCATTTAATAAACTTGGGTCGTATGACTATAATTCTAAGAGACGCAATATAGTGGAGTTTACACTGAAACTCAGAATGTGATTAATCCGGACTCCGGACTAACATACATTCCTGGGTGATCCATTAAATGTATTTACGTATATTTGAATTCTTTAAGTTTTGAATATACATGTAACAACTGAATCGGTCATTTCGAAACAGTCGCTCAATCTTTGTGAAAGTGCCTTAGGATCATCAGAATCTTTTTTCGCTTTCTCACATCCAAGACTGTAACGTACAGTCGACTTCGGTTATAGTGAACCCTCGGTTATAGTGAACTTAAGTCACTGGTCCCGTTTGTTATATTACAAATAAGCATAAGGAGATTCGGTTATAGTGAAACATCGGCTATAGTGAACTCAGGAAATAAATCCTGGAAATTAATTGTATCTCGCATATAATTAGGCGATTAAAAGGGCCTTCGGAGAGTGGAACGGTGTTCCAACGCAAGAGGCATTGAAAGGTGTCAAGACTGTTTTACGATACTAGACAGAGACGATAATGCTGAATCAAGTACGAAGAGTGTACGAACTCTGGAGAAGGATCTACAGAAATTATTACAAATGGTACGAAGCGAACAATTGAAAATAATTGATTTTTAAGGTAAAATAAATATATTGAAATTTTCAGTTCGTGTTAAGATATTTTGTTGTTCCTCTGTATTCATGAAAATCAATCATTGTGGATAAATTGTATTTAATTTTGACATCGGATATAGTGAACCTCTGATATAGTGAACCAAAAATGGTAGTCTCAGACGTTCACTGTAACCGGAGTCAACTGTATTTGCCGCTGTTCGTTAATATGATCTAAGCAGATGTGGTTAGTATTTTCATTTCGAATTGGCGACTTGTCGCGGTTCCTCTTGTAATCTCGGAATGTAAACACCCCGGGCTTCGAGTTAAATTAATGCACATTTTAAATGTAACTCTACAATTTAATACTTTTTTGTTTAAAACCAAGAAACGGAATATTCCTGCAACTGAAGAATCACTTGTTAAGAATCGGACGTATAAACAATATTCGACAAAGAAAGAAGGGGGGAAAAAAAGAAAAAAAAAAACAACCCTCCAATGACCTTGTCGACAACGCCCGCAACATTTCCGTTGTATAGCCATATACCGGAAGAGCAACCCACCGAAAAACGACACGAATCGTTGCGCAGGGTCCATCTAATGAGTTTCCTTTTTTGGCGCTCTGATAAGTGTTTCCGGTGTCATCATTTGTGTGTGCCTTTGACGTGACCTTCATTGTTCGATACTTGAGTCGAATTTCGTTCAAAATAAAAATTCTATTTTTAGTTTAACTATTGATAATGTACTGCTAATTTTATTTTATTATACACCAGTTTCTGAGCATGTGCCACCTCTTCTTTTCTGGGGTGGATGATGGCAGTGCGATTTTGGAGATAATATTGAATATCGACGGTGCAGTTGTGGAATGAAAGGAAATCTGCGCCAAACCCGCTTTGCCCATCAGGAGATACGCTTGGATACGCTGTGTTTTGAATCCCCGTTGGCCAGATGTGGAAGGTTAGTTGCGTGGGATCTTATCTACGGGTGCCCGCAGCACCTACGGCGGGACAGGCTCCCGCTTCGCCCCCCCCCCCCCACGCTCCACGATCCACCCTTCTCCCCGTAGCACGTCTCACACAGTATTTATCTGTAAATAAATGAATAACCCATCCCATCCCTTGTGCCCCTTTCTCCTCCTTCTTCACCGTACCGCTGGTCCTTGCGTCGACTCCTCCCAGTGCCACTTCCCTCTTGTAGTGCGTGGATCCGTGTCCCCCATTCAGACGCCAACACTTCCCCACGCAACCCCTTTCGGTGTTGAAAAAAATCCTTCGGAGAAGTAAAGCCGGCTGTCCCATGTTAGTAGATTTACTGCATGTAAAAGATCTTCAAGCCTAAAATAAGCCTCTGAGCTAAATTCAAATCGCCTCTTTCGTCGTCCAAGGTAATTCCTCCTTTCTCCACGATTCTTCCATGATGAAAGGAGCGTAGCAAAATTTGCGTGGTCAGACGGATGAGCGGGCCGGATGGCCCGAGTCTCGCCAGGTAAAACAAGGCATTAACTAACGTCCCCGTCCCGTACGGCGATTGCCCCCCCCGCCAGTCACGCATTGGCCTTGCGACATGTTGCCATACTCCGTGTGTTGCGTCGCTTTCTTGCCGTCCCTAAGCATCAGCCCCATCCCACCTGTTCCTTGCGGGGCATCGCTCCTCCTCCTCCTCCCCCTCCCGGCCGCCCCTGGAATCTCTTTCATCGGGCCCCACCTCTCCCTTGCGCTGCGTCGTCCTCCCCCCCCCCCCATCAGTCGCCATGCTCCCGTTCCGCACACCCCATGCGTCGCGCCCTGCTCATCAGACCTGGCCGTGCTGTACGTCGCTCTGACTCGCCGCTTTGTCTCCACGGCCCCGCTCCTCCCCTCGTCTTGCCTTCCCGCCCCGCCCCCGTTCCTCCCGTCCGCCACTTGCAGTCCCTTGGTGCTCGCCCCTTGCGGTGCGTCGTCTCGCATCGCCGCGCCAACGAGGGGAACGGGAAGGGGATCGATAGACAGCGCGGCGATGCATCGAGGCCCCGCCGCCCCCGTGCGATTGCTCATTTCCTGGAGGCGTTGGTCGGCGCCCCTTCCCTCGTCCCTCGCTCCGCTGCCCCCGCAGGCCGCTGACCGCAGCTGCACCGGCGCTCTTCACCATCTCTCGCTTCCTCAATCCCACTCGCGGTCTCGCTCTCTTTTCTCCTTCGCTCGCGCCCTATCCCGATCTCGCTTGCTCGGTTCTATCGTTCTCGCTTGCTCGGTTCTATCGTTCTCGCTTGCTCTGTTCTCTCGTTCTCGCTTGCTCTGTTCTCTCGTTCTCGCTTGCTCTGTTCTCTCGTTCTCGCTTGCTCTGTTCTCTCGTTCTCGCTTGCTCTGTTCTCTCGTTCTCGCTTGCTCGGTTCTCTCGTTCTCGCTTGCTCGGTTCTCTCGTTCTCGCTTGCTCGGTTCTCTCGTTCTCGCTTGCTCGGTTCTCTCGTTCTCGCTTGCTCTGTTCTCTCGTTCTCGCTTGCTCGGTTCTCTCGTTCTCGCTTGCTCGGTTCTCTCGTTCTCGCTTGCTCGGTTCTCTCGTTCTCGCTTGCTCGGTTCTCTCGTTCTCGCTTGCTCGGTTCTCTCGTTCTCGCTTGCTCGGTTCTCTCGTTCTCGCTCGCTCGGTTCTCTCGTTCTCGCTCGCTCGGTTCTCTCGTTCTCGCTCGCTCGGTTCTCTCGTTCTCGCTTGCTCTGTTCTCTCGTTCTCGCTTGCTCGGTTCTCTCGTTCTCGCTTGCTCGGTTCTCTCGTTCTCGCTTGCTCGGTTCTCTCGTTCTCGCTTGCTCGGTTCTCTCGTTCTCGCTTGCTCTGTTCTCTCGTTCTCGCTTGCTCGGTTCTCTCGTTCTCGCTTGCTCGGTTCTCTCGTTCTCGCTTGCTCGGTTCTCTCGTTCTCGCTTGCTCGGTTCTCTCGTTCTCGCTTGCTCGGTTCTCTCGTTCTCGCTTGCTCGGTTCTCTCGTTCTCGCTCGCTCGGTTCTCTCGTTCTCGCTCGCTCGGTTCTCTCGTTCTCGCTCGCTCGGTTCTCTCGTTCTCGCTTGCTCGGTTCTCTCGTTCTCTCTCCGTGCGTATCTCTTCTTCCTGTATCTTCATTTCCTAATTCTTAAATTTTCTTTTGCGAGTTCTCGCTAATTTGCAGTGTTTTTCCTTCTCTCATCTCTCATATAAATTCTGAAACTTTCCATGTCTGTGTGTGCTTGTCACTAGATTTCCCTCCCTTTTTTTTGTAATTTATTAACTTATTTAGTTTTCCTTCCTTCTGTGTACTGTTCTCTTACCTTCGTTCCTAGTTTCATAGCTATTCAGCCTCATCATCTGTTCCATTGTTTTCAGTCTTTAATTCACACCTTTATTTAGAACATTACTTCTCCTTCCTGCCTCTCATTTGCTTATTATTTTTTGTCGGTGTTCATGTTAATACAGTATATTACTTTTCCCAACATTTCCAGCCGCGACGTTTTCATTTTGTCAATTGCTCTAAGTGACTTTTATGGTCGTGGCTTGAAGAGCTCAATTCTAAAATTGATAAGGTAGATGATCGGCGACAAGCCGTCATCGCGTCAATTCGCCCCCTTACGCCTACTGGAGGTGCTTGGTCGCACGTGGGACCGTCTCCTGGAAGAGGCTGCTTGCGAGCGGGGCGCGGCGTCGTGTGCGCAGCAGATGCGCTCTGCGCGGGGCCTCAAGGCGGCGACCTTGGCGCAGAGGCGTGGACGACGCGCCGCCTTATCCGCTGCACCGCGCGGGTTTCTCGGCGCCGCGGCCGCACGTGCGGATTAACCTTCTGCTTGCGCGTCTATACCCTGTGTGTGTGTGTTGGTGGTGTGTGGTGTGTGTTTGTGTGTTTGTGTTTGTGTGGTGTGGGTGGTGTGTTTGTGTTTGGTGTGTGTGGTGCGTTTGTGTTTGGTGTGTTTGTGTGGTGGGTTTGTGTTTGGTGTGTTTGTGTGGTGGGTTTGTGTTTGGTGTGTTTGTGTGGTGTTTGTGTTGGTGTGTTTGTGTGGTGTGTTTGTGTGGTGTGGTGTGTTTGTGTGGTGTGGTGTGTTTGTGTGGTGTGGTGTGTTTGTGTGGTGTGGTGTGTTTGTGTGGTGTGTGTGTGGGTGGTGTGTGTGCGTGTTTGTTTTAGCAAACGTACGCGCTGAGCAATCACGCATTAATTCAATTCTGATTGGCAAACACATGTCCTGTGACCGGGAGGTCCTAGGTTTGAGTCCTGACGGCGGCAGGAATTTCGACACTAGCTTTTCAGCTAGGTCGAATTCAGTCGCTGTCTGGAGAAGAATTTTAGAGGCCGGCAGAACTGATCAGTAGTTTTCTGTGGTTTCTCCGATCAACACCAGGCGAATGCCGGAGCAGTACACTAAGAAACGGGCCACGGACCGCGCGGAATCTGTCCTTCCTCTTCCTTGTCCTATCCTCTCCCCTTACACACACACACACACACACACACACACACACACTAACATGCACTACACAACCACATATTCCGAGAGACCGGTCGGGAGCTTTGAGCTTGTCCCGGCTGGGACGGTGCCCCGCTGGTGGGAGAGTCCTGGTTAGGGGGAAACCCCCCTATCCGACGGTAGGTCGGCTCCGAATCTCGCCATCCAGCGGGGAAAGATCACCATCTCCAGAGGAAAACTGCACTACACTTACGGGAGTAATGACCTAAGCTGTTGACGCGGCCGAAATCACTAATCAGCCAACCAACCAGCAAACACTTGTACGTGTGTAATAATCTCGGACATATCGTCGTGTCATAGTATTAATTGTACTTTGTGGTATAGGAAATTACACTTGAAGCGAATTCAAAGCACAATATGCAAGGAAAAACGAATAATCAAAAAATTCGAATTAACAAAACTGAACATTCTGAAAAGATTTTAAGATTTAGAAGTCTGTGATCTTACTAATAAGTGATGAAAATGCCCTGATCAGTAGGTCTTTTAAAAATGCTTCTTTTTGTGCGTTTCTCTAGGATTCAAAACTTTATGTTAAACAGATTAGGAAGATATGAAGGGGCTTCGTGTTGAGGGAGATCTTTTTCGGCTCCCAATCGTATCAAATGCGCCGACGAAGGGAATCATTCCACGGAAAGGTGTCGAATTGCACTTTCTCTTAAATGTTCAAAATTGTTGATAAACTGCTCAAAATTAGGCAGTCTGATCACGACGTTCTTTAATGTTTCTTTATTCAGTCTCGTAAAATTAGATGGCGGTATGTCGTAGGGTCGTAAAACAAAGATTTAGATAACAAAAGTGTGGAGTTATGTTCCTCTCAACGTAATCTACATAATGAGATTTTGGGGCGCCTTTGATGACATATTTCGGGGTTGGACTCTTCCGGTCAGATTTCTCGAAAATTCTATGAGAAGTTAAAACTGATAATCTAGACAATTTAATTCCTCAGGTGCGCAATTTTTTAATACCAAAACATAATTTGTTCACATATTTTTCTCTTCGTACAAATAGGCGTGGGAGGGTGTTTTCCACGTGGTTGCTCCAGTTCTCGCGTGCGCTTTGTTTCTACCAAATTAGTCACATGAGCCAACAACACTGTTACATAATGAAGATCATGATTTCTTTTATCAATGAACTTATTTGTACGCGATTAACATATTGTTCATATTGTTTTATTGGTGCTTTAGGGTAATGTCTATTCTTTCTAAGTATTGAATTACTAATTATTTTCTTTGTTTTCTATCATTTTCACCACTTTTTTTTAAAAAAAGAAAATACCGGGATTGTGTTTGCGTGAGGTTACGAGATATTTATCAGTGAATTTCAAGCAAATCTTAGGTACGTACGATTCGCACAATTACACAATTAATGGTAACTGTTACTTGCATTGTAAGGTTTACCACATTTATTCGTTTCTAAGAATGGAATTAACTAGTGAGGATTCTCCAACATTGTAAATAGATATAGGGAGTATTATATGAAATTCGAGCGCGGATTTGTAAATACGGGTTCTGACACCAAGAAACGGAGGGGTCTGGTAATGCATTGCGCGACGGAGCTCTATACTTGGGTTTTCGTAACGTGGCCGTTGCCATTAGATCATTTTTACACCTCCTGCCTTATAAAATGAATTTTTGATAAGCACGTGTTTTGTGGCCGTGAGGCCCGTTGAGAAGGACGTTGGCGAATTAATTAAAAATATTCATTTTTAAGGCGGGAGGTGTAAAAATGACCTCATGTGGTCGGCCACGTTACGAAAAGCCAGGTATAGCTGCGCGAGGTGCCCCCGCCGCCGCGTGGGGCGCCACCGGAAGCGTGTTCGCGGCCGCGGAGCGCTGTTGCGCGTGCGAGCGAGAGAGACGGCCGGGCGAGGGCGGGGAGGAGCGCGGGGCTTGGGCTAACGGTGCCCGGCCCGCGCGCTGCTCGCCTTGAGCCGCGGCGGCGGCGGCGGCGGCTAGGAGGGCTGGCCCGCCGCGTGGGCGGACGAAGGCGGCGGCGGCGGCGTGTTCGGACTGAGGCGCGTGAATGCGCGCGCGCGCGCGCGGGCTGGCTCCGCTTTGTTCTTGGAATCGCCGACCCCCGCGCGCTGCTGCAGCTCAGCTCCGGGGACGCGACACGGTCGCATCGAGTCGTTTGTAAAGCTTCAAGCGGTGGATACTTCGATTTCTAATAGTGTGATTTGAGACAGAGCAGCCATGCCGTGGTTATCCAATTGATATCTTCTTTGCGTCTTAAATTTTTGGTAGTGAATCTCCCGATTTAATAACGGTTTCATGGCTGGTCTGTCAAAAATCATTCTATTTAAAACGGAGTAAAAGTCATTTGTAGCTTATACTCTTATTTGAGCAGTGCTGGCACGCCATTAGTGAATTGTTGCAACTTAAAATTTTGATATTGAAGCTCCGGATTGATGACTGTGTCTCAGATGATCAAAAGTCAATGCGCCCTACATTTAAATCGGAGTGTACTTTCGAGTATATTAAAGATTGCATTGTACTTGTTATAGGAAATGAATCGACTTTTGAACCGCTGCACATGCATGAACTCTATACGGTAGCTAGTACATCGCCAAACGATGCTACACGAGAATGATCGTTTGTAATGGCATGGGTCGTTTCCTGGGCTTCTGGGGTTTCCCGCCTTCTGCTATCTGCCAGCGAGGCGCTATCCGAGCTGGAACGAGGTGCAAGCTTCCGACTGGTCTCCCGACATGAGTACAGCATGTATACGTCGATTTAAATGTTGAGTCCGTTGACATAAATCAGCTGTTACTGTTAGTGTTACTTTTACTGTGTCATCCAATCGGGAACTTGGATGACAGTAATGGTTGAGATCCCGAATGGTTGACACCGTAACTGCTGATTAGCGTCAACAGACTCTGATTGTATTCTGGTTGTATACTGTGTGTGTGAATAGGAGAAGAGTCGAGGATAAGGATGAGAAAAGAAAGATCGCAAGAGGACCTCAGCCTGTTATACTACTCCGGCATTCGCCTGGAACTGCTCGGAGAATCCACGGGAAATTCCTGCACATAAGAACCGGCCGTTAGACTTCTCTGCACAGGGGTTGTATACTTCGAGCTGTATTTGACAGGTGGTCAGTTGTTATGGTGTCATTCGGGAGCTTACACGTCACTACAGTGACATTACTATGGTGACGTTGAACCTCCCGATTGGATGACACCTTAACAGCTGATTTACGTCAAGTGATCTTATGTTTAAATCCAAATAAAGTCGGCTCCGGTTATAGAGAACTCGGATATAGTGAACCCTTGGTTATAGTGAACGTAAGTCACTTGTCCCGTTTCACCTACATTATAAATAAGCAAAAGAAGATTCAATTATAGTGAACCTGAACCTCGGCTATAGTGTACGTAGGAAGTCAGTCCTGGAGATTGAAAGAGTGCATTACCATACTTACAATTAGAGACAGAGGACCTTGAAGTATCAAGTATGGAGAAACCATGAACTTCGGAGAAGCATCTAATGAAAATTGTACGAAGCACACAATTGAAAATAATTTTTTTACGGACAAATAAATATATTGAAATTTTCAGTTCGTGCTGTTAATGAATTTGGCTGTTTATTAATAAAATCAGTAACTACGGAGAAATCCCATTTAAAATCGGATATAGTGAACCAAACATGTTGGTCCCCAATAGGTCACTATAACCGGAGTCGACTGTGTATATTCGAGAGCGATCCAAGTTGAATATGTGTTGTCTGGCCGCGCCGGCCTGTGTGCGAGGAGGGGCGGCGGCGTCGCAATCTTTGTAGGCGGACGCGGTGGCGCTCGCGGTCGCTGGGGCTTCCGCCTCCGCTCCGCTCCTCGCCTCGCGCGCGCGCCGCACGTGTTCCTCGCGCAGGCGCCCTGCCACCTCCCACGGAGCGCTAGACGTCGCCCGATCATACCCAAATGGAAAAACCAGTGGTGCTAAGAGCGCGTACTTTCTCAAACGTGAAAAAAGACTCAAATTTTCGAAAAATTGTACGTGACCTTATTTCAAAATTACTATTTATGGATCGGATTTGATTATTGGGGAAAAGCTCTATCTTTAATATTTTCGTTGTAGGAAGACGCCGAAAAAATTTTGAATTTTTGCAATTTTCGAAAAATCAGGGTTTTATACGAAAATGGAGATCTGCACCATTCTCTTAAACGTACTTCGCGGTATCCCACAACAGAATTTAATAAAAGACGATGGAACAATTTTTTTAGCATGTCCCAGAGGTTTTATGTTAAGTCGACCCCAAAATTAAAATATCGGTTTCAAATTCAAGGGGCCGCGACATTAGCCAGATCAATTGGTGATTATCAGTTTTGGAGAAAATCGGCTGGGTGGTTTAGTCGCTGCCTTGGTTAACAGAGGGCGAACGGAAAGACGTTTTGCAGTCATTCGATTTTTCGATATGAAGAACCCACAAAACATGTAGTCTGGCTACATCACCTGTTAGGGGATTTTGTTTTCTAAATTTAGCAATTGGATTTATCCACGATTTCGTTACCAGGGCCCTGTATTCCGATTTTTTCTGTCGAAAATTGGCAGTTTTTTTTCACGCAGCATTATATAACTTTCTCTCTACTTCGTAGTGAAAAAGTAATAAAGCTGGATTCCAATATCGAGACCAATTAAACGATGTCTTGTGATACCGTCCACTCATTGATTTTTTTTATTTATTTTTTTATTTTCTTTTTCTTGTTTGTATTTTTATGAATTATAAAAACAAAGAATACAAGAGGTGATGCGTGAAACGACTGCCTTCCTCTGGCGTTGGCTGCCTTGGAATTGGATGTAGCTTCCATCAGAATATTCAGTGTCAACGAAGAATGAGGGCAAGTAGGTGGGCAGTGGGCACCTAATGCTGAGAGACGACTTCTTCTTCGTAGCGTAGAGATGCCCGTCCTTCTGAATGTTTGACACAACGCGTCCGTGAACCACTATTGTATTACGTGGAACGTGTGACGCTGAAATATTCTGGAAAAATTAGCATATGTAAAGTGTAAAAAACCGGAACGTCAGTATAACGAAACACGCATTTCTCTGTCCTAATCGTAAGAAATCGTAAAATAATAGTCATTGGACGATTTTGTGTTTAGTACTTTTCAATTTCGTACAGTACTTTTACAGTGTTGGATGTTTTCCAACAGAAACATCGATATATCGTCGATATTTTTCTTTCAAGGTTCTATTTTGTTGCAAAAACATCGATGTTTTTTAATTTTTAATTTTTTTTTTTTTTCAAATAAAGAGGTTTAAGCACATTGTCGAGTAGCAGCAATCCACAGCAATATCGTTGTTTTGCGTCATCCTCCTTATCACGCTGCACATTTCGCCTATGCAATCTCAGGACGTTTGTGAGCTGCTCGTGCTATGAATGTATGTTATCGCCGGGCGTTTCATTGCCGGAATCGACAGTGAAACACGAAATCGATGTTCTTTATTCTTCATTTTATTCTTTACATTCGATAATAATTTTTACATACTTCTAACATACAGGTAACCAAACAATAAAATATATCCCTTTTACGTACTGTAATCAAAAATGGAGAGGAAAATGTTTATTAGTCTATAAAACCTCGATCTTTTAATTATAATGTTTTCTCGTCGATGTTATCATCGAAAAGCTTTTAGCGATGTATCGAAATATCGATGTATCGATGTTTTGGTAAAATTTGCCATCACTACGCGCGATGGTCTGGAGAGGTTGAACAGCCGCGCCGGGTGTCTGTTCTGGAACGGATTGTTATTGGATCATCCATCGTTGTCCCTGGCAGCGAGCGTGGGTGGCTCACAAGGAGAGAGCTGCTGCGTGGGCATATGGCCCAACGACCTTTTTTGAGGGGACACGCGTGGAGTTTCGGGGCCTGGTTGGCTGTAGGAATTGTAGAATAGAAGCCATTTAGGAAATTGAAATTCGATCTAAAATTATTCGATTCTCGGTTTTTGGAATTTAAAAAATCTAAATAAAAATTACGGAATTTTTATATCTGATGTTATTCTTTTGAATCCAGTGCTTATGTTGAGGTATACATTCAACTTACCCTTACAATATAGTGTTAATATTAAAATAAGTTTTTCATATTTTTTTGATTATTTATGTGAAGTAAAAAGTATGGGCCTTATCGTTTAGATTTTGATGCTTTGGAACATTTTTGTAAAGACAAAAGAATTTTAAATATATGAACTCGTATTTTTATTAATTAAATAAATAATTAATGTTTCAATGTACTGTCTCTGTTATTCATTTCTAGTTTATCCTGATGCGAAGATTCCAGGCTTTGTAAATAATTGATTTGAAAGGAAAATAGCTTCGTACTGGAACAGAACTTGACGTGAACAGTGCATTATATTGATAGTATAACCAGGGGGTAAACATTCTAATACTCTAAACCAATGTTTAAAAGTGAAGTGGCTTTATACTAAAGTCCAACTTCGTTTTTGACAACCCGTGCTAGGAGTGGAGGTCTTCCAAAAATGTAACAGAACTTCCAAAATGGTCTCGTTTTACAGATGACGGTATGAGAAACTTATCGCATCACTTTTGGAACAGGAACTCCTGGTTTTAAGAATCTATTTTAAGGCGCGTAGTTTTCGGGTTTCGCAGGATGTTATGTATTGTGGGTTGCATGTGGGCTTTCTGCTTTCCTAACCTAGTTTGCTAAATTTTGATTTAAAATAAATCTTAATATTTGATGTACGAGCCCCTCGGCGGAGGGTAATTTCATATCGAACAGCGGCAGACCTACGGGGATTTCATGCCCAAGGGCAACTTATGCAAGTTGGAGAGAACAGTCATGAACCCTTCCAGGGCATTATTTAAAAATTAAATGGTTAATTTAATAACTGTAGCTACTACGACCGTTGGGGCGTGCTAGAAAGAAGAAAACCTCAATGGTTTTGCTCTCCATCGACCTTCATTGAGGCTCCGCGCGCCGAATGTCGGTCTTGGTTCGCGGCGGAAGCTGCTGTATTGGGGAACTTAAATCCGCCATTGTGGCTCCGTGTGTGCTGTACTTGTTGGGCCCCGTGATAATGGAAGGTCTGTTCTTAAAAAGACCGGCTATTACTTCAGACGCTACAAATTCGTTTTAGATAACCTCTTCACCCTTCCTGTTGAAGAGGATGAGTATTAAGATTGAGTTCAGTTTGCCTTTAAATCTCTACCACTTTTTGTGTTTCTCTCCGAGGTCTTTTTGATCGTCTGGCTTTTCGAGCTTTACAAAGACGTGCTCTCTTCGAGCTATTAAGAGTTTTTGCAAGTCGTTGATTTGAAAGAAAGTAACGCGACAATTCTGTGGAGAACTGAACTACGCATGCGCCTGCATCAAATGACGGGATTTCGATTGACGGGTCCCGATATTCTCCCTGTTTTGTCGTCTACGACAAATGTATTCCTAACTTAAACTTTTACGTAGTTTTCGCTGCCACCTCTAAACACGAATTCAACACTAACACACAATAAGTATGGAAGTAATGAAAATAACAATATTCATATTACCAATGTAATAAGGCAGGAACTTAGTGGTTCATTTTTTTAAGTTAATTCAAGTATGTCAGAAATAAACAAACGTATTTGCGAAGGACTTGGAGGTTATGTATATATATTGAGGCTCCTTTGATTTCATATAGGGGTCTATCATACGTTTTACTATCTTGTAATTCTTATAAAAGCAAAATGAACACAGAGATACACAGATGTTCAATAAAAGCTTTTAGATCATGTTATTTATTCACTTCCAATTAGTTCCTAGTTTTAACGTATGTTTTCGATTGTACGACATGCAAAAACTCATTTTCTGAAGATACGTTAATTCCTATTGACAATAATGTTTACGTACTACGACAATGGATTTCCCGTCTTGCAAAAACTGTATTCTGTCATTAATTGAAGGTCTTTCGATCGTGAGGTAGAAGATTCGAGAAAAATCCTACTGACATTTGTATCAGGCACATTTCCCTAAATTAGACTTTTCTCCGCGAATGTATCGTTTCGGTATAGTTTGTGTCAGAATTTTCATATTCGTTATGTGTGAGTTCTTATTTTATCTTTTTGGTAGCACTAGGTGTTTTCATCCGATACAAACGTAGTCCCATTTCAGCAACCAAAACGCGAATATTACCGCTCCTCAACCGTTACACAACTGCAACACAACCGCAACACAACCACGAGACACAACTACACGAAAACGCTGGTTGATATAAAAACGCTTACAATCAGAGTTTGCCTTTTGCTTCATGTTTTCTCCGTATACCTATTGACTATTTCATATCTATTGTACGACTATTTCATTTAATTATTACTACTTTTTTTTATAAATCTTCTTTCCACAACTTTTTAAATTACCGATTGTTGGAATGAAATGCTTGTGCAAATGAGACCTTGACCCTAAATCGTTTTTTCAGCGCTTGGAATTTTGTGTGCAAATGCCGCGAAAGTCGATGCCCATTTTCCGCTATTAGCCGGTTTCTGCACCACACCTTGCATCCTTCAGAGCCAATCAGTCCGAGATAAAATGAGGATAAGATAGCGCTCGTCGAGGCCCACTTCAGATTTGGAGAGCTGCTGATCATTTTGCTTAGAAATGGTTGAAGCTATAAGAAAAAAAATACCAAATTTACTTGTAGTTTGGGAACCTTTGATTCTTGTTTTTCAATGTTTTGAACAGTTTGAGATTTCTAGGATTGGTTTCGTCATGCGTTGACCTTTAATAAAAGTACACTTCGAATGGTGAACTTGGCATAATGCGTTGATTTGTAATAAAAGAACTCTTCTGTCGTGAGGAGGCGATTGGGCAAAGTAACGAATTTAACTTTTACAACTGTTTCATAGCCTGAATATCAGCATGCGGAACAGTACGTAAATGTATTTTTGAAACATTTGTAAGAAAATGATGTATGGTAGAATTGTAAGATGAAGTGATCATATAATCTATTTTTTGATATTGAAGACAAGGGTAGCGAAAATCCTGTATCAGTTAGACATATTGTGTAACTTGTGGTTGGGAATTCTGAAAACGAGACAAGCGTGTTGCCTTTTCCATGTTTTACGTGATCAAATTACATCGACCGTGTCGAGAACACCGCGCGAGACCCTTATTGCCTGACGTCCCTCAGAATCGTGCGGAGACAGTTTTGGGTTTCGCTCTGCGAATGCGGTCGCCGCTTATTGCCTCCTCGTCGCGCCCCCCCCTCCCCCGCCCGGGGCCGTCGCCTCCCGCGGGGGCGGTGCGAAAAGCCCCCTGAGTCAGAGTGCTTTCCTCCCCTTCCCCCTTCCCCCTCCCCTTCCGCTCCCTTAGGATGGCGGAGTGCGGATCGAACTCACGCCCGGCCGTCCTGGCTTAGGACGCTTTTCGCCAAGCACCGAGTGGCCTCGTGCGAATTCTGATGGAGCTCCCGGGCAGTGGGCTGCGAGTTTTTCTACACCCGCGCCGCTTTACCCGTGCGGGTAATTGTAAGAGTATCTGTGGCCACAGCATTGCCGGTGAAAGTCTCTCGAGCTAAACTCGTCTACTGATCTTCTTCAGAGTACGGGTTCGTGGTTCTGTAGTACCGTAAAACTTGCTCAACGCGGAACGTGCATAATACAGAAATGTGTCTAATGTGAACATGAATCGTGGTCCTACCAAACACGAGTTCTACTGAATTACAATGTATATTACGGAATCTTGTCTAATACGGAAAAAAATTAGTCCCTTGAAGTTCCGCATTGCGAAAGTTTTACTGTATCGCGAACATCTGTGTGCGTAGGCATGTACCAGATTTAGTTTTATTAAACCTGTAACGGTGAATGATGTTTTGTGAAGCACGGACGGGTAAAACTGTGACTGAGGGCACCCTCTGTCTGTGGAACTCTTTTATACAGGAGTCACGCGAACTCGCATGTAAAACCAGTTTATCCCGACCTTTATATAACGTGGACAGCAAGGCTCTGAATTTGGTTAGCAATTTTGACGGTTCGTTTTGCAATGAAATCACACCTACACATACACAATAATGGGGGAGTGAACATTTTTTACTCAGTTTTATATTGTTAAAAAAACCTTTGTTACCCCAAAATTCTAAACCTTATATAATTTTGCCACTTGTCCCGCTCTTCATAATCCTTAAAGTTAAATTTTTCTTTCAAAACTCAATCAGAAAATTTTAGTATGTGATCATTTCTGGATGTCATTCGATGTAAGTCGGTATCTTGTGAAAAAGTCTAAAAACGTTATGCCGACTGAGAAAGGTCGTCAAATCACTTTGTTGCTGTACTTTTTTGGTAATCATGCCCTTTTCTGTCGCCGCTGCTACGTAGACGTCGGATGTTTTCGGAAAAGCGATTGGAAGTACAATGAGAACTCGGCCTCTTTCGACAGTCCCAGTCGAATGTTTATACCCGTGTTCACTGGACTTCTGAAGGAAATAAAACTACTCCAAGAAATAAAGTGGAAAAATGTCAGTAAATGTTGGATGTGTGTGCCAATTCCAGTCTCTGATTTAATTTACCACCATGCACGTGAGATTGCAGTCACTTGCCACTTAAATCAATTAAATCCCTTAATCCTTATGTGCTTTTTATTGATCTCAGCCTTTTAGGCGATTACAGCAGATATTTTATATTGAGAAGATGAACCATTTCAAAGAGTTGCAGTTTCAAGCAGTGAAGTTCGTGTCGTTTCACCCCTCCACAGTTGTTTTTCAGTCGTTGACATTTTTTCCCGATAGACGAGATTAAGCTTGTTACTGTTCTGATGGATGAATACGAATATGTTCATGATTTGTCAAAATGCTACATTGTACACTATAAGCTTTTCTTTGCTTGCTCAAAAATATTGCAATACTAAAGTTTTGGGGAATACATATTCGTTGCATCGTTGCTATAAAATGTTTGACTTTGCATCATTCTTGTAGCTTTCTTTAAAAACATTACTACCTAAGAAACATGGAATGTTTCGTGTTTTGTGGTGTAGATACTTAAGCTTTTTAGATACGATTAGATACTTAAGTTTTTTCAGTGGTGAGTAATTATTTTTATTTTGGTTGGAAAGTTCTACCATTTCACACTGCAAATTTTTACATACAATTTTATCTTGTATTGATAAAACGGATTTACTTACGCTAGTTCTCTTTTTGCAGGTGAGTATTGTGAATACTTCCCATCGAACAGAATTTTGTGGATACAGTAGTGGTAAGCTAATGCATATTTATTTTTTGTTAATCTTCATGCTCATTATTTCACATATTTGAATAATGGGTGCATACTTGCATACATGATTTATTTTTCACACAGTAGTACTACGTATGGTTAATACATGCTTTAAATTATAGAATTATTTACTGTAGCAAATTACAGGAGGTTCATCCTCCTTTGTAGGTAGGGAATGGTAATAAATACTAGCATAATGGCTTTTAATTGTATGATGTGGGTACGCGTTTTTCAAGAGAAAATGCCTTAGTTGCTGATCATAAAGGCAGGTTGATATAAAACTTGAGTAGAAACATTTCTATGAATTTGGTAATGAATGCACCAAGGAGCATGGGTGGTGTTAAGAGATATAAATTTGTTTCATTAGTCGTGTTTATTATGAAACCACCAAATGTTAATACAGTTTTCATATCGCATTTTGTAACCGAAAAATATGGAAATGAATATGTCAGACCAAATGTAGAACTCGTAAATAATATCGTGAAATACTGTTTTCTGATCTTGTCAAGTTTAAATCCACTCCAAAAAGAATGCTGAACGTAAGTAATCCTATAGTATGTTGAAAATATTCAATGTTCGGTTTTCATGAAACTCAAAGTTATCACATAACGTGTTTTGATACGGAGATTTTATCTTAACGTAATCATTGAGTCACCGGTACCAAATTCATTAATCATAATAGTCTCAACTATCTCTTGTGAAATTCGCATCCATATCTTATCACAATTTTCCAATTGGATCTAGTGTGTTCTAATAAACTCGTTCAGAATTGAGCAAGAAGTGGTTTATAAGTTTCGTTGAGCCTTTTCAAGCAATGTTAAATTTGTCATTACTCTGAATAATAATATTATTAATAATAATAATAATAATAATAATAATAATAATAATAATAATAATAATAATAATAATAATAATAATCTTTCTACATGAAAAGACAGTATAGGATACGCAGTTATCTACACTGGAAGAGCGGTATTGCCCTCGAAGTGAGACATGCTCTAAGTGGTACGAACTCTTACCGAAACCGTTCACGGTTGTTGGATCGTGTACAGTGATCTCGGTGTGACCAACAAATTCCTACCGATTGTTGGATCGGAACATTGTAATTCTGGGTTTGGAGAACAAGTAATAATGTACTTGTAAATGTGGATATGCTTCACAATCAGATTGTCTTAACCGTACAATACTTTCTGGTTTTTGTAGGTTCTGGGATTTGTTCTCCAAAACATATCAATGAACCTTGCCCAACTCCTAGGTCATTCAAATGACGGAGAAGTGCAAGGCGACACATCATTGGATACATCTCAGATTTTGCGCAAAGTATTATAGAGGCAATGACAGTCATTAATGTACTCCTTAGGGAGGTGGTTGCAACGTGAAGTAGATCTTGTGTTCAAGGATTCAAAAAGTTTCAGTAAACTGAATAGTTCTGAAATATACTATATTTCAACAGCAAATGTGTAACGTATATAATTTTTTTGATAAAATCATATTTTTTCGGCACACTTTTCACATTGTTGCGTTAACTGTTTAATTCAAGACAAAAAAATTATTAATCAACCAAAAATGCACCACTTCACGTCGCAATCTCTCAAAAATCGTCAGCCTCTCGAAGTTTCCTTCTTACGGCCAAATGCCCAATGGTTCAGACGAACAAGATTCGGGTGGGTGAATAATGTTTTAGGATCTGAAATATCAGTTTTTGTACGATTTCAAGAATTGAAGCTGGAGCGTGGGGACGAGTGTTGTGAGGGAACAGACAGAAGTCCTCTGCGAAGGCTTATTGCTTGCTTGAGCTCCTCCAGCCTTGCACTGTATTGTAAACATAGTTATTTAACACCTTTTCTGGTAGTGTTCTAAAATCGGCCCATTAATATGCCAGAAAAGAGTGAAAATGATCTTACAGGGAGAGGGTGGTGGAGATTGCTCCGACGACTATAACGTTGCTCGTCAAAGACTAACGTCCGTCCTTTTTTAAGGCGTCTACCGAATCAGACAGTCTTCTTTCATTGAAGCAGCTGTCACAGTATCTTTCCATAATCCGTGAATGGAATTTTTCCGGTTTGTATGCGCTCTGACCGCAAAAAATTATATTCCCGTTGCTATGTTACGTAGGCCATTCCCGTTGCCATGTTCGCGTAGGCCATGGATTTATGAATACAAGGAGGGTGCCGTTACCAACCCCTTCCGTGTTCAGCAAGTGAAGCCATACCGCCATATTGGTGGGTTCAAAACTCGCCTGTCTAAGCAATACTTTGTTACAACATGCCTAACAATGTCATTAGCTGCTTGATTAAATAATTCATTTTTGGAAAAATTGTTGGAACTGCGAATTCCCGCAAATGTAAAAAAAAAAGTACACACGATAAAGAAATTCTATCTTGTCCTTGGAAATCTTGTTCTTGGAAATGAGGCGAACATAACCTGCTGTAATTGCTATCCTGCCAATTGTCTCTTCGCACAGCTCTAATCCACAATTCTCACCGCTTTGCATCTGCAGGAAATCTTTAAGAAAAAATCACAAAAATTAACGAATAACTTACGAAGTTATTAAATGTTCCAAATTACATGGAGTAGTTACTTACTTGTGGAAAGTAAGTTTTCTCGAACGGTTTTTACAGCCGTTAGCGACACAACAAACCATAACGAACTGTTACAAGAAGCTAGCTATTCCAAACAAGGCTTTTAAATATTAAAAACGATGCCGAACACGAGCACAGCTACAAGCCACTCTGGTATAGAACACTCACGCGCAGATTGACTGTGTTACAAGCTTTGTGGACTCACCAATATGGCGGAGGTGGCTTCAAACTTGTGACGTCAAGCCATCTCCCTATTTTCATAGCTCCATGATCTAGCCAAAGACGCTGCTATTTTGTTTCGTCTGCCTGTCGCATTGCGGAGATCATGCCATCAGTTGGCATGTCAACACGTTCTCATAGTAATCTTTCTTTCGCGGGAATTTCAAATACCTAGTGAGTTACATTCGTGTAATATTGTAAATTTGCTGTTATTTTTTAAATAACCTTCGTATAACTGACAACTAATTCTTCATCGTGATTTTAGGGGTTATTACTAATAAAATGGTTATAAAAGGTTATCGAATGAAACGCTGTACTAAATGTTACAGTTTTGAAATCGTTATCCCTGTGCATTTAAATGCGTGTGTTCGCGCGCGTTTTGCTGGAACGATTACGCAAATCGTGTCTTGCATTTCAGTTCAAGCACTGTCTATAAGACGTGTAAATTTAATTGAAATTAACTAACATGATAGTCACATAACGCACGCCGTAAATTGTATCTACAATACTAATTTGCGCAAGTTATTCTCATACACACATTATAATAATCGCATTTATTAGTTTAATAATTCAATCTTCAGTAAAATAATTGAATGTGTAGATTTTAAACACCAATATTGTTGTATTGTACTGCACATTTTAACAAGGCTTGAGAATATTTAAACTTGTTTAATTAATTTGGTGTCTTCAGCTAACAATGATGAATTTAGAAGATAGTTTGTTCGTGTGGTCTTCGAAAGACTGGATTTTGTGAATTAATATCCAACAATGTATTCAACTTACTTGCATATTAGTTGTCTGAAACACAAAGTATTGACTTTCTGCTTGCAAAAAGGTTACGTCCAGGTATCGCAAAATCATAATCATACTTATAATGTAAATGGACCGGAAATTAGTATCTCGTCATCTAGTAAAAAATGGAGAGAATTGGGTGTTTTAAAAAGCTCATTATACTTTCCGTTATGTTAATTAAGATTTTTAATGGGTTCGCGGCGTGCAATTGAGATATTTTTAAAACTTTATAATTTTAATGAAGACATTAAAACGGTTTAGCTCTGATAGTACCCATCTCCTCTTCGTAATGACTTTAATGTCAGTTGAAATACGCTCTCATAAAGTTCTATTTTCTCTCTCGGGCTTCCAAGTATTTTATAGGATTTTAGATGCTACGTTTTAATATACTTAATAGCTAATTTATAGATTCCAGAGTTGACCTACCGCAAATAATCTTATTCTTATTTTTAAAGTGCTACCTTTCTTCGAATGTAGTAAATATGAGCTGAAATAATTTATCTTTACTACCTAAACATTTTACGTAGTTTAGGATGGGTTGATTCTCATAGTATTCCTTGTCAGCTATATCACAAAAAAGCTACGGAAATATTGTTCCTCTGAATAATTAAAGCATTTTGGAATTCTGTTAAAAATATTCTTGGGTTTGCTTGGCGGTATTCATTCGTGAAAAGTAGCATTCCCGCCTCTTCTATCGCTTAGTTTCTTGTAAATGTCCCAATAAATCTCCCGAGAACAGTAAGTTACTGTTCACCGGAATGTTTATTTGACCTAATTTCAAAGCTAATGCAATTTACATTTGTGTCTCGTTTAAGAATAATTTGATGTGAAAAATACAAAATTCAAAAGAAATTGAAGAAAATATTGGGAAAATATTTCTTGGTCACATAGAGGTTCGTGCACCGATATTGAGGATTTCTAAATGACATAAAGTTAAATGGTACTGTAATAAACCGTGAATTTTTTTATCTCCGTAGATCAGAAAATTAACTTGATGTTAGGTTTTCTCATGTCAGAATATTGATCAGAAAATGATATGCTTCTCAAAACATATACATTGACACGTATTTTCTTATACAAATTGAAAGAGGAATTACTTGAGAATGGTAATGGAAGCTATAATACTAGAATCGCAGGCCACTGTTTAACCTGCCAAGCTTCGCTGTCATTGAGTTTTTGCACTAGGTATGTAAAGCGATTTGAAGAGAATAAACATAGTTTCGTGCGTTTCCGAACTGTAACGACGGTTTGCTGTTAACCCTAAACTTGAACTTGTTGTGGCATCATGGAAATTTAGCGTTAAATTCTGACATTACGTCTAGGATATTTAGTATTAGTAGCACACACTGCTTCCACAGTTGAGAACAACTTCAATTGATCGTGATCACTTGGCCTGTGTGCGAAAATTCTGGGAGAATATGGTTTCCCGATATAATTTTTTCGTGTCGTTGGAGTTCGCTCATGCGCAATAGTGGCTCCGTGTCGTATACGATACAGTGCTTCATGCTGTGCAAGAACTCCGCGAGAAATATTTTTCCGACTTTTTTGCAACCGTATTGACGCAGCTTGACGTATGCTATAGGCACAATTTTTTCGTAGGCCTCAGAAAAATTAAGACCTCATTGAACCGTAATTATTAGACTTTTTTGGAATAAATAAAAGTAATTTAAGGGAATATAGAGAAGACAATTCATTTGAAATTTACGTCGTCTTATGTGACTGAAAGATTTCTGCTTTTCTAAAAAAAAAAAAAAAAAAATTCTGAACTTAAAAAGAATCAGGAGGTCCTATCGTAGGCCCCTTATGTTCGTAGGCTCTAGGCATTATACCTAACGTACGTACTGATTACTCCGGCCCAGCTCCAACGACATAATCTCGTATTTTCCATCTCAGATTATTCTCAACGACACCCAAATTCGCTTGATGTGCGTTGGCAGCGGGGGCGACGAAGTGAGCAGCGCCGGTGTCGAGGCGGCGTCGCTTGTCGTCGGGTGTCGCCTTGTGAGTCAGCGCATCCGGCGGGGGCGGAGGGGGCAGCGGAGCGGGGGTGGGCGGGGCGATCGCGCCGGAAGCCGCCGCCGCCGCCGAGCCACGCGCCGCGGGCGGGGGCGGAGGGCGCGCCCGCCGCCGCTCGCTTTGTGTGGGAGAGAGCGCGATTGTGGAAGCGCTAAGCACGCCGTTGCGCGCGTCAGACGGGTGCCAGCTCCACCTGTGACGCCGCGCCGCGCCGCGCGTGCTGCTTGCCCCAGGGGTGGGCGGTGCTCGCCTCGCGGGCCGCGCGTGGCCGTGCAGCCAGCACCATTAGAGATGGCGAATTTTAACAAAACATCGACACTTCGATACGTCGCCAAAATGTCGTTGGAACATTGATGTTTTAAATTTGATGAAACATTTCGAAGCAAAATGTGGTTCTAATGTTGATGCATAAAGCAGCAATATTAGTTTAAAGTATATTCTACCGTGAATTTGACTGTCATCTTCATTTTCTAATCAATGTTCTATGTATGGTCAAAGTTCAACCTACAGTTTAACCTTGACTACACAGTCCAAGTAAAACATCAAAAAATTTAATAACACTGAAGAAAGGTTGCGAATAGCAGTTTCGTGCTGTCTGGGGCTCGACATCAATGGCTATTGATTACGAGCAATCCACAAAAAATAGTTATTGGAAATTATTTATATCACGATAAAAGAATTTTTGAAAACATCGATGTTTCTGAACAAATACATTGATTTCAAGAAAACAGCCGGGGGGGGGGGGGGCTCCTGCGCATGGTATCAACTTCAGCCAATGAGCTTCAGATACCAGTTTGCGTCAGAAGGCTGTTCCACACACTCCTTGTTCGCCCAGTAGTGCCCTATTGAAGTTCACTCAGTTCTCAGCAGCTGATGAGCTCGGCGAATGATCACTTCCTTTGATGTGTGCCCAAGAGGGACACGCCCCACGTAGGGCGAGCGCCCATTGTTCGACGCTCGGCAAATAGCAAGCAACCCATTTGCACTACTCCGGATTCAACGAATGGTAGCTCGCTTCTCTCGGAATACCGAATGTGTGGAGCAGTGGCGAATTCTCCGATACACCGCGTATACCGCCGGTGTACCTAGTAATTCGAAATGTATAAGAACTACTTCATCAGTTTGATAATCCTCTAAAAAGTTATTGAGATTTTGAAAGCTTTAAAACAGATGCGAAAAAATAAGTGTTTTGCTACCGAGAGCCAGTCAGTGTTCCGTCACCGTAAGCGATGTGCGTTAGGCTGAGAAGTTTCAAACAGTTCTTAATGCTGTGCAAAGAATTCGCTAGCGCAGGGGAAGGCACCGCATCTCTGCCGCGATAACCTAGGACTCCTCATGTTTCAAGGGCACGCATAGGGGAGGATGCGCATCTGGACGGTCGTAAAGCACCGCAAAATATTACGGTGAACTGTCCCTCTCTGGTTGTTCGTAAGTTACGCTTCTCTCAAGTTATTGTGAAAATGGAGTATGTTAATGATCCAAAAGTTAGTGGCTTGTATAATTGTCTTAAAGAACAATTATTAAGAGCAGAATTTCATAGTATTGGGATTTTAGAAAAGCTCAAAATAAAAGACGAAGGTAGCGGTAGTCTCCATTTTTCTGGACTGTGAGAATCTGTGGATTCTTTTTCAATGCATTTGCACTCGACCCACGTACGGACTCGTTCTGTTAATATTTCTCGCATACGCACGAATTCGAATCAGAACGGACCCTTTCTTCTGCGTTCAATTCATTTGCATGGGCCCTACCCGTATATAACATCGCCCTTTATTATTATTATTATTATTATTATTATTATTATTATTATTATTATTGTTGTTGTTGTTGTTGTTGTTATTATTGTTATTATTATTATTTATTGTTATTATGAACATTAGTTCGTCGTCACTGGAGATGCCACAAAGAGGTTTTTCGCAGGATAGTCAGACAATGCATACGAAATCGCGGTAGAAATTATTCGAACCGGGAGCGATAGCTCAGTGCATCAACTGATGTCACTGCAGCGCCTCTACTGATGTCGCTGCAGCGCCTCTGACCGGGAGATCCTAGGTGCGAGTCCCGACGGTGGCAGGATTTTCGATACTAACTTTTCAGCTAGGTCGAATTGAGTCGCTGTCTGGAGGAGAATTCTAGCGGCCGGCTGGTCTGATCGGTAGTTTTCCGTGATTTCTCCGATCAACACCAGGCGAATGCCGGAGCAGAACCCTAACAAACGGGCCACGGTCCGCGCGCGATATTTCCTTCCTCTTCCTTACACACACACACACACACACTAACATGTACTACACTACCACATATTCTGGGAAGCCGGTCGGGAGCTTAGAGCTTGTCCGGGCGGCTTGTGGCTGGGGCGGTACCATGCTGGTGGGAGAGTCCTGGTTAGGGGGAAACCCTGCTAGCTAGCGGTAGGTCGGCGCCGGATCTCACCATTCAGCTGGGGAAGATCAGTGCCATCCCCCGACAAAACATGCACTACACTTACGGAACTAATGACCAAAGCTTTTGACACGCCCGGAATCACCGGAATAACAAACCAACCAACCTAGAAATGATTCGGATACGCGATTTTTTCCCCCTTAGGATAATACCAGCACCTCTCTTCGATTCGACAGATCTAGCTGGCGCGAACGGCACCCGTCACCTTGGGATTGTTTTCATGATATAGGTTTGTGAATGACAGTAACGCACGTCTGTGCGAGCAAACTGTACCTTATTCCGGGATTTGTCAAACGTGTGAGGAAGAAACTTGTTCTGTTAAGCATGAGACACTGTAAGCCCAGGACGTCTGAAAAATTGGCTGCGGATACCATTAACCTCGAGATCTATAAAGCCGACGGGTAAAACTCTGGCATAATGTCTCAAACGGTTAGGGGCCACTTTAGGATAACATGCTCCCTGCACAATACTTGTTAGTGCGCTTATCACTTTTGGAAGGGTAGTTTATTATTCATATTTACATACAGTATTTACGTACTTACTTGTGTAAGGAATAGTAAATGCGTGAAATCGTGAATTAACTTATGTTAATTGAATTAAATGTTGGTAATTTTTAATGCAAGTTATTTATTTTTTTGTGTGTGGAAAATGTCTTAATTAGTCCGACCTTACCTCGTCGAAAATTCGAGCATCACTTTTTTTAACTTACTTACGCTGTTGTGTCAGTGATTTCTAATTTTGACTATCCTGCGTCAGGAAGGAGATTCGTTTTATCGATTTGGTTGAAATAGGTTGTTTAATGTTTCAAAGGAAGTGGTTTCGTAACCTTTCGAGTAGCATCAAGCTCTGGGATTTAGACAGTGCCACTAGCTTAGCTATGTGATATTCTTTTTATATATATAAGTGCCCAAATATGGTGGTGAAGTTATTCGAAAGTTACAAACATTTTGGAGCATTTCGGAACGGTTTGGAGTGTACTTCGTGTGTTGTCGATTGTTGGCAAAACAATTTTGCTTGGATAATTGAAGAAAAGTTGAAAGAATGCAATAAAAATGTACTTTTCGTTCATTTTTTAGTAGGTTGTCCATGCAGTGGATGCTATGGTGTAAAGTGACAAATGTATATTCACATCAACGTAAGGAATTTGGACCCAAAATATCAAACATACCGGGTCTTGAGGCGATTTGGTATTCAGGAAATGTTAAGAGAACGTGACGTTTCGTTTCATATTACGAGACAGAGTGTTTTCTGTTTTGAATATAAAAGAACGCCGAAACAGTGACTGTTTGTGATGGACCATTGATACGGGAGCCTCTCGCCAACCTGTTTACGTTCGAAGCCGAAGCCTTGAGCGCTTGTGGCGGCGCACAGTGGTTGAATCGGACCAAAAACCTGGCCATAATGGCAAAATTCATAGTGCGCGTTCGGAATTCTGACTTAGGACCGTTTTTACAAACTGTATAAAACGTGGGCTCCGTATCCATGGAGTAAAGATATCCTTCTGGTATAAGTTCTCGTGCATTCTACAAACGCAGATACACCAATGGCATAGCTATCCCTTGCATGGAACGTGGAAGCTATAGTTGGCGGTACTGAAGCACGGCATTGCAGTCCTTTCTGGGCAGTATAGACGTTCCGTGGATACGATTTCAAGAGAGCACGCCACGTGGGTAGGAAGCTAGCTGTAAACAAAGTGTGAGACAGGTGTGAGCCAAGCGTCATGTGAGAGTAGTACATCGTGTGAGCATTTGCAGCAGAAAAAAAAGACAAACTAACATGGAATTAGAGGGTAAAAGGTTATTGTATTTTTCTTTTATATATTTTTCAGAAGTAATCGTGCATGTGCCATATGACTTTTTTGTTTTATAGCCACTTTACTGCAAGGTTACATAGTAATATTTAACACCAGATATCCCGGAAATGTCTTCGACGCCACAGGAGTTTTTTTTCCCTTTATTTTTTCGATTTCTCCTTCTTACAACTATTTTTAATAAGAAAATTACTGATATAAATTTTTGGAACGATAACAATATTAATCTGTGACCGCGAGACCTATTATATCCATATTTCTACACATATCATTATTTTTACGAGTCAGTTAGCCATTTCCAAACCGCCATTTTGGATTTTGAAATTTCAGTGTGATATTCGAAATCAGTGATCTCCAGAACCCCAAATGCATATTCTTTATGCATTTTTGTTTTTTTTAAATGAGTAGATCCGCCGTTTTGAATTTTTAACTTTATTAATGATATTCAAATTCAGCGTCCTTAAAAACTCTTTTTTGATACCCTTTTTTTTTTTACGCAAATCCACTCCCGTTTGCAATTATGACGAGGTTTTAGATCCGATTGACCAGTGTGTGGCGCCCGCGGGCCAGGTGGCCTTGAGCGTACGGCGCATGTTCAGTGTGCGTCGTAAGCGTTGGGCAAAGGCGGCGGGTGGCAGATGGCGGCTGCCTATTGAAGCCTCGCTGCGTTCTTTGATGAGGTGTCTGCGCATCTCTCGGCGCGCCTGTTTGTTCACATCACCTTCACTTCTGACGCCGCGCCGTCAAGACCTGGATACTTGTTTTTAAAACGTTCTAAAAAAAATGACCTGAAATTACTGAATTTCTCCATAGGGACAAAAATGTCAAAATATCATCGTTTTAAGATACGTCTATGCTCTCACTGAAATGAGTAATATCTGTAAATGTTAAAATATTCGTACTTTTGTCGAAAGTATCATCCCACATTAAAATGGAAATTACAGAAAAGGTAATATCGAATTATGTTCAGTGTTTGTGTCAGAACTAATCTTCTGATTAGTTGTATGGTTTATAATTGTAAATGTTGCTCGAGAATTCATGTGGTAGATTCCAAGATTATTTGGAGTAATGTATGTATAGCAATGTAAATAGGGCATTGATTAGGAGACATGTTGTAATACGGACCTTGGCTAAACAGGTGTCAGGAGGGACTTGCTTGATGTGTGCTTACCGAGTTAGCTCTCTGTTACCTGTCGTGGGACGAGGATGCTCTGGGAGAACTCACAAATCAGCTCGGAGAACAGTGATAGGTTACGATGAACAGCAGAGATTTCTTCTTCTTGTTCTCCTTCTTCTTGTTCTCCTTCTTCTTGTTCTCCTTCTTCTTGTTCTCCTTCTTCTTGTTCTTCTCCTTCTTCTTGTTCTTCTCCTTCTTCTTGTTCTTCTCCTTCTTCTTGTTCTTCTCCTTCTTCTTGTTCTTCTCCTTCTTCTTGTTCTTCTCCTTCTTCTTGTTCTTCTCCTTCTTCTTGTTCTTCTTCTTGTTCTTGTTCTCCTTCTTCTTGTTCTTCTCCTTCTTCTTGTTCTTCTCCTTCTTCTTGTTCTTCTCCTTCTTCTTGTTCTTCTCCTTCTTCTTGTTCTTCTCCTTCTTCTTGTTCTTCTCCTTCTTCTTGTTCTTCTCCTTCTTCTTGTTCTTCTTCTTGTTCTTCTTGTTCTCCTTCTTCTTCTTCTCAATATTATCATTTTCTATATAAAACGCTATGGGTTTGCGTTCAGAAAATCATTTGGGTTTTCTATCCGACCAAATTTCGTGATTTTTTTCCCCTTCATCTCTTTTTCTTTCTTAAGTGAAGGATACTAGGGCTGGACTGTAGATGTGTTATCACTTGCCCTCACCGGCTTTGTAGTATAAATTCTAAATATTAATAATGTCTTAAAATTAATAGATTGAGTCTTTGTTTGTAAATTACATAGTTTTGTCGCGAGTCAACGCGACCAGTTGTGTTAAGGATTGAAGTGAAGTGAAAAGAGCCAGTTTTCTAAGTGCGAAGATTACCGAGTATTTTTAAATGCGAAGATCACGATGTGTGTATAAATCGTCAATATTGACGAATTTCCACTAGTTGATTGCTTCTGGATCGAAATTGAACATTAGCCCCCCAACCCGTACAAACTCGAAGCTCGCGTCAGGTCTCTCGGCATGTGTGCTAGTGAGGTCCTTGTAAATGTGTGTGTGAGGTGTGTGTGTGTGAATATAGAGCAACGAGGAGACGGAAAATACTGCTTGCGGTCCGGAGCCCCGTTTCTTACTGCTCCGGCTATCGTGATTACTAATCGGAGATACCACGGAAAACTACCGCTTAGAGTAGCCGGTCGCTAGAATTCTCCTCTACACAGCGGTTGAATTCGACACAGCTCTGTAGTGTCGAAAATTTCGCTTCCGTCGGGGCTCGAACCCTAGGACCCACTGAGTAGAGTCGCATGCCAATAAGACCAACCCGACGAGACAACAGTAATGCTGGCATTGAGATAACTCAGCCTGTTTCCACTTTTTTTTCCTAGGGCTTTTATCCAGCCGACAGCCGGTTGCCCTTTACGTCCCGAAGGGACGCATATTCGACCATAGACTAGACAAACACTTGCGGGCTTCTCTGATCTGGGGTCAGCAGAACGCGAGGCCCTCCGCGACAACACTCACACAAAATCAAGGGACAAACAGCCATGCCCAAGGCGGGACTCAAACCGGCGACCCTTGGGACCGAAGCGCTGAGTCGGTACTCGCTCTTAGCCACCTCGGCCATCCAGGTCGACCTGTTTCCACTTACTACATGAAAAAAGGCGATGCGTATCGTCGGTGTCAGTTAACCCCTGAATGGTCACTTCAGTGACTAGTGTTTGTTCGGCGAGGTAAATCTCATGTTATTGTACATAATCGAACTCGTGTTGCCCGATTTACGCGTGTTCAGAGCTAGCGTTTTAGGCAGCAAAAAGCGTTTATTTACAAATACTTTTCAAATGGTAATGAAATCATCACAAGACATCTCGCTCGCTCAACTAAAAGTTTGCATAAAAATGAAATAGATTCGCGAGAAGATATAATCGCATCAAAATTCATAACTAAAAGATATTTCATTTTAAGAAACGCTTGCAATCCAACTAAAAAAGAAGTTTTCAAAAGTGTGAGGTGTGGCCGTGAAGAGGCCGGAAAAATGTCGTACGAAACTTCTAAATATTACGTATTTAGACATTACAAATTTAATATATACGTTTTAAAACTCATTTGCAGACACAAGCTAATGCACACTTTGCACCATACAATTATCCTGTCAGTAGTAAAAAGTTCATCAATTACTATCCAGGACCACCATTGTTTAGCAGCCAGCAAACGAAGCCTTCTACAAACTGGCGATGTCTACGACCAGCAAACAAAACACGACTGTGCAACATTCTCATTGAAGTATTACTAGTTGGCGATCGTCAAAATTTTTCGAAAATTAAGGTTAAAAGCACGAAACGTGGCGTCAGTGATGCTTTCCCCACCTAAAGGTGAAAATAATCTCAGACGGTGATGAGCACCACCCGTAACTGAGAAAACAGAAGCTGGCTAACCGGACTCGGAGAATATCCGACCGCGTCTTCACATAGCTTGCCTGGATAAACAGCACGCAGTAATAGTGAAGAAAAATGCTGATTTAAAAAAAAAAGTTAATAAAATTGAAGAAAATTGATAGAATAAAAAATATTTTGTGAAAATAGCAAAATATAGAAAATTCGCGACGATTCGCCAAGATTACAGTTTTAAGAACGGTAAGTACAAAGACAAAACATATTTATTTACATAAAATCCGATCTCTAGTCGTAAGTTTAGATTTGGATTTCTGATGAGGGAGAGGCATTATATGGAATCGTATTTTGGGAGAAGGGAGCCCGTAGGCCAAATGTTCAATTTCCTTTCGTTTTTTCTAAGTTAAGATCGACCGTTCTTTATCGAATTATCCCCACTCACGTTTTGCGCCAGTACCTTGTTGCGCGATCGCATTACGCCGTAGTTCCGTTAATGATCTTGCTGTTTTAGTCTTGATTCCTGTCGCGAATTGTCTTAGGGAATCACGGTGTTCAACAACTTGCTCAGCTGGTCTGGGTTGTTACGATATTTCCTTTTATTCGCATGAAGCAGGTAGTAGAGCAGCATCGCGGTCGTTGCAGAAGTATTTGCGAATTGAAAGTAGATTGTCACGAAGGGTAAATAATTCCTCCAGGGTTCCGAACCCGAAACCTTGTGTTACGGAGACTTGGTTTACCGACTGAGCTCAGAGATAACTTTTGCTCTTTGAACGTCTCTGACCGGGATGTCCGAATGTTCGAATTTCGGCGGTTGTGAATTTTCGACTCTAGTTTTATAGCTGACCCAAATTCAGAAGCTGTCTCAAGGAGAATTCTATCGGCCATCTGCTCTATCAATACCAGGTGAATGCCAGAACAGAGCCCCAACAAATGGGCTACGGATTACCCGCGATCTTCTGTTCCTCAGCCTTTTTTCGTCTTCTCCCTGTTTCACATAAACGTACACACCCATACTACTACACGTCCTCACGCGTCGGGAGACCAGTGGGGAAACCTGATGTGTCCCGACCGTGGCTTTGCTCCACCGGCAGAGGTATTCGGGGAGAGAGAAACTTGCGCAATCCGATGTGTATTATTCGATTTATTTGGACCGGTAGCAGTAGCTCAGTGCATCGACTGATGTCACTGCAGCGCTTCTAACCGGGAGGTCCTAGGTTTAAGTCCTGACGGTGGCAGGATTTTCGATACTAGCTTTTCAGCTAGATCGAATTCATTCGCTGTCTGGAGGAGAATTCTAGCGGCCGGCTGCTCTGATTGGAAGTTTTCCGTAGTTTCTCCGATCAACACCAGGCGAATGCCGGAGCAGTACCCTAACAAACGGGCCACGGACCGCACGGAATCTGTCCTTCCTCCTCCTTGTCCTATCCTCTCCCCTTACACACACACACACTAACATGCACTACATTACCACACATTCCGGGAGACCGGTCGGGAGCTTAGAGCTTGTCCCGGCTGGGGCGGTGCCCCGCTGGTGGGAGAGTCCTGGTGAGGGGGAAACCCCACAAGCCGACGGTAGATCGGCGCCGGATCTCGCCATCCAGCGGGGGAAGATCACCGCCATCTCCCGAGAAAAAACATGCACTACACTAACGGGAATAATGACCGAAGCAGTTGACGCGCCCGGAAACACGAAAAAATCAATCAATCGATTTATTTGAAGTGGGACTTGAGGTAAGTCAGCTGTTACTGTTATCCATACGGGAGCTTGACTGTCACTACAGTGACATCACTATGGTGACGTTCAAGCTCCCGAATGGATGACACCGTTGCAGCTGATTAAACGAAAAGTGCCATCTTCTTCTATACTAATAAAAATGAATTCAACGACGTGTAACCGACGTCGATACCACAAAAAGTTGCGTATGAATAGATATGAAAATTTTACAGGCTTTTTTTCAGGATTGTCCCGGTGTCCTAGCAAAGTTTGGTAAAGATTAACCCAACCCATATGCGGCAAATAAATAATTTAAATAATATGTTTGTAGATGCACCGCGACCATTCTCGCTTTTATAGCACGTGGTTTCTAATGTATTGCGCTAGAGCCCAGTAGTGCTGCAGCAAAACGGGTACCTTATTCATTCGTTAGAGGCCAGTAGCGGCGCATAAGACAAAAATTTCATCTAATAGCAATGTGTTGTAAAATAAAATGAAAGAAAATTATAGTATTTTATTAAAAATTTGAACCAATTACGTTAAAAATAATAATCTTAAACAATGTGGTTTATTTAAAATTGATCTTCTCCCTCATTCGCAAGGATTGAATATGAAGATAGACCGCACAACGCCGGGTATTGAGCTAGGTATAAATAAGTAGAATTATAAGCTGGGTGCTCGCCATATTTCAGCGGCGTGGTCCCCCACTAATTCTCGGTTGAAGTCCAGTTGACGCGCTCGGAATCGGTAGCCCCTCACTCTGCGATAGTGGATCGCAACTTTCCCGAGGCAAGTGCCTCATCCTTTGACCTGTTGATTGGACGCGTTCCCTGCCGCTTGATCTTGGCGCGCCCGTGCCAGCCGCTCCCCCCCTCCCCGCCCACTCGCTGGCCGTGAGCCCGTGGGAGCGCGCGCGCTCGTCGAGGTGACGGCGCCGCACTGTGGACGGTGCGGAGGAAAACTCCGACAAAAATCCTATCGGGTCACAAGCGTGTGGCAATCAGTGCGTTCGTTGATTGATTTTTTTCGTGTTTCCGGGCGCGTCAACTGCTTTGGTCATTATTCCCGTTAGTGTAGTGCATGTTTTCGCTCCGGAGATGGCTGTGGTGTTCTCACGCCGGGTGGCGAGATCGGCGCCGACCTACCGTCGGCTTATAGGGTTTCCCCCTAATCAGGACTCTCTCACCAGCGGGGCACCGCCCCCGCCGGGACAAGCTCTAAGCTCCCGACCGGTCTCCCGGAATGCGTGGTAGTGTAGTGCATGTTTGTGTGTGTGTGTGTGTGTGTGTGTGTGTGTGTAAGGGGAGAGGATAGGACGGGGAAGAGGAAGGAAAAATCGCGCGCGGTCCGTCGCCCGTTTGTTAGGGTACTCCTCCGGCATTCGCCTGGTGTTCGGAGAAACCACGGAAAACTACCGATCAGAGCAGCCGGCTGCTAGAATTCTCCTCCAGACAGCGAATGAATTCGAAAGCTAGTGTCGAAAATCCTGCCGCCGTCAGGGCTCGAACCTAGGACTTCCCGGACAGAGGCGCTGCAGTGACATCAGTTGATGCACTGAGCTACCGCTCAGTGCGTTCATCTGTTATTAACGGTTAGTCCTATTCCGGACTTCCTTTGGATGCGAGTTCATTCTTCCCGCTTCAATCCACTGGGTGTTGTGGATTGAAACTATTTTTGCCGAATTTTCCTAGAATATTCTAAGAAAATTTCGACATAAAGTGATTTTGGGTTTTTAATAATCTTAAACGTGAGTTTTGGAGGAGTAAAGGTTAGTGGATTAAAAACATCTACAGTCGTGATCACCGAACAGTAGCTGACTCGATTCCTTGGAACACGATGAATCGATTGGCACTGTTTTTGGCCCGATTCTTCCCGCAATATTCTGAAAGAATTCTAGAAAAATACTTTGAAGGGTGGGGGGAGGAGACCGTCGCTTCTACAGTGGCGAAACGCTGTGAATTGCTAAAATGCCGTTTCAAGTATAATATGGATCCCTACTTTATCCATCACCTTGAAGTACTTATTTTATAATGAAATAGAAATATATTTTCAAACATTTTTATCGAGATCATGTAAATGTCTACTGTTCGTTAATTGTGGAGAAGTGATTACAGTTGACTCCGGTTATAGTGAAGTGAACCCTGGGTTATAGTGAACTTCAGTCACTGGTCCCGTTTCGCTTACATTACAAATAAGCATAAGAAAACTGTTATACTGAACTTGAAAATCGGCTATAGTGAACTAGGAAATGCAGCGTCCTGAAAATAATTTCCTACTGAAAAAGAATATATCGCCTCAGTGCCACAAATTCCAACACTAGGCAGCTTGAATTCCAACAGTGCAAGAGGCATTGAAGGGTGTCAAGACTGCATTACGATACTTAGACACAGATGTTAATGTAGAATCAGTATGGAGAGAACACGAATTCTGAAGAAGAATCAGAGAAATTACTAATGAAAAAGTACGCAGCAAACAATTGAAAAGAAATTGATTTTTTGAGGGCAAATAACGATTTTGAAATTTTTAGTTCGTATTGTTAATGTGTTTTGCTGTATCTCTGTTAATAAAATTAATATTTCTGGGGAAATTCTGTTTAATTTTGACATCATCGGATATTGTGAACTAAAAAAGGTTAGTCTCCAGAAGTTCACTCTAACCGCAGTGGAGTGTATTTTGCCCGCTTTGAGAGTGTAGGGGGCCATTGCGGGGTGCGTCCTTGCGGAGCGTCGCGGCGCCCACGCGTCGCGCCACCACGCCCACCCGCCACGCGCCTTGTTTGGGCCCTGCGCCTCCTACCGCCCGGCATTCCTCCTCCTCCACCACCCTCCACCGCCGGCGGCGGCGGCAGTGGCTCCCAACGGACAACGCCGGCGCCCACGCGCCAACCGACTGCGCCTGCCTTACAGCCACCCGAAGGCCCTATACTTGAGGTTTTCTAACATGGCGGCTGAGGGTATGGGGGCTCCAAGATGGAATTCGGCACGACTTTTTGCGTCTTTCTTGGTTCCTGCCGTAAGACGTCGCATGATCGCGACTGCATTAACCAGTGCTGCAGATCAAGCGATTCTAGCGGCAGGACTGAGAATGACTCAAAAAGTCGTGCCGAATTCCATCTTGGAGATACTACCCTCAGCTGCCACATTAGAAAAAAACCTAGTATAGTTTCGTCCCGTCGGTGGCGGATTTTCGACACTAGCCGCACAGCTAGGTTCAGCTCAGAAGCTGTCTGGAGGAGAATTCGAGCAACCGGTTCGGTAGTGTTTCGTGGTTTCTTCGGTTAATAGTAGGCGAATGTCGGAGCGGTGATCTAAACAAACGGGCTACGGACTGCACCAGATCTCTCCTTCCTCTTCCTTGTCCTCTCCTCAACTCTTACTTAGACACACGCACACGTACAACACTATCACAGTTCTCGGGAGTCCAGTCGGGAGCTGAGGGCTTGTCCAGGTAGGGGCGGGGGCCTGCTGGTGAGAGTTACCTGATTGAGGAAATCCCGATAGCTGGCGGCTAGGTAGGCACTAGATCTCACAATGTTGCGGAGAAAATCTTCCCCCCCCAGGGGGAAAATATGCACTACACGTACGGGACTAATGACGTTGACGCACCCGAATCTAATCTACACCACCACCCAGATCGGAAGCCCACTCGAAAACTTGCGGCTTGATTCACTCACTCACTCGCTCACCTCGCTCACCTCACTCGCTCGCCCACCTCGCTCGCCCACCTCGCTCGCCCACCTCGCTCGCCCACCTCGCTCGCCCACCTCGCTCGCCCACCTCGCTCGCTCACCTCGCTCGCCCATTTCGCTCGCTCACCTCGCTCGCTCACCTCGCTCGCTCACCTCGCTCGCTCACCTCGCTCGCTCACCTCGCTCGCTCACCTCTTCGCTCGCTCACCTCTTCGCTCGCTCACCTCTTCGCTCGCTCACCTCTTCGCTCGCTCACCTCTTCGCTCGCTCACCTCTTCGCTCGCTCACCTCTTCGCTCGCTCACCTCTTCGCTCGCTCACCTCTTCGCTCGCTCACCTCTTCGCTCGCTCGCTCACCTGAGGCTCTCACTACATTACCATACTAGGGGCATAGCGTTTGTAGTGCCTGTCGGGTTCGAGGTCGCCGGTAGACTTCTGTGATTTGTGGTTTTCGTAGAGTTCCTCACCACTGGAAAGGCGGATGCCCATGCGTGTTACGCGTGTTCGTAATCAACACTTCACAAAGCCCCAAGTCCCGCTAGCGGTCCTTCCTTTCCCATTCTGTTCTCATTCGCTTACTGAAGATGCACAGAATACATACGTGTTCTGTTTTCGCGTCTCACGTCTGTGCCCATCACGAAGGCGTCCACAATCGCTCAGTTGTTTACTGGATGTGCGGCATATGCTCTCGGTCCGACGGCCGTTTGAGTGTCTCCTGGGCTCCCGGTTCATTTCTTGATTCTGGGGAAGGTCCGACTTCGGGCGAGGGCGCGTCGTTTCCTGCCCGGTTCTCGGAACGAGATTACGTCCACATAACTTCAGGAAACGGGCTAACACAAACAGGTATCACGTTGAGTGTTAGTGGCGGATCCAGCCGACGATGGGGGGAGGGCATCATATATTTTGGTTAAATAATAAAAATATTGTATATTGTTTTTGTAGTATATGTATGATACTGTACAACATTTCTTAAATAATTATGTCGTTTTAACACAAATATTTAAATCAATTTTGCCAAATAAAGGAAGGTAACAAATGAAAACTAGGAATTGGGGGGACACCATGCCGTGGACACCATGCCTCTCCCTCCCTGGATCCGCCACTGAAAAGGATATCGTTGGTGACGGCTTTTCCCGCCAGGTTGTGTCCACCTATAGTATTTGCACTGATGGAGAGAAAACGGGACGGGTCAACTGTCACGTATTCGAAGTTTGTCTAAAGTGCTTACAGCGTAAAAGAGAAAAGCGTGTAACTTCTCATCACTCGGAGCAAAAGTACCCTCGAAAACGGGCCTGACAGCTTGACGTATTCGTTTTTTGAATGGGTGAAAATAAATTCGTTGTTTACCTATTGCGTTCCTTATTAATGTTAGTGGGGTTTTGACCCTCTGTCGTCGTTGCGGTATATTTCTTAGTGGTGTGTGCTGGGTTATGTCTTCCCAATGATTATTTTCCTCTCAATTTTATTCTTCACGTAAAACGATGACTAGGCATTGGCGAGACACGGAATTGACGTAAAAAAGAGGAGAGCCAGGAATGTGGAATGCTGTTTACTTGGCGGAATTTCTTGGACATGAACGCAATATTTGCTTGAATGTTGAGAGGAAATCGTAGTGATAACCTTGTTCATATCGGCCACTTCGCAAAATAATTGCTGGAAAAGGAATTTCAAAACTATAACTCGCAATGGACTATGTCTGTGACACTGTAGATGCTGCGATACTCTTGCATTTAAAGGTACATTTTACCTCTACAGAGAGCCGGGGAAATACTTCGCCTATTCACCTAAATCTTTGTGTGCTTCACTATCTCGAAGGACTTAGTCATTTGTTGACGCTTCCAGACTGGGAAAGATTTATAAATCGTTTTAGATCCGAGAGTTACCAAAAAAGGGAAGTTGGGAAACGTTTGGCACAGATCCAAGCGAGAATGCATTAGCGGGTTCTCGGTTTTCGTTTCTGGAGCACTGTAGGAACAAGAGAAGACATTCATAGTTGCAAGCACCATTTCATATTTCGATGTAATTTCGTAATAATCAGTGTTTATCCCGTTCGTATACTCAAAATTTCATAATATGGTTTATATGCGTTCAGTAAAGTAGGTGATTCGGTCACTATTTGCGTGAATTGGGCAACGAAGTGTTGAAAATGAAAGTTGTGCTCATTGTAATGTGGTTGCTGACCGGGCATGTAGTGTGTGTCGTCTCGACAGACGTTTCAGTGTGTACAAATGATACTCATTTATCTGTTCGAGTGAAAATTAAAAACAAAAAATCTCTTTGACTGTTGTATTGGAGTTTGATTATTTTCGTAACTTCATCTACTTTAGTAGTTTTAAATAAATTTTCTTATGGTTCCTTTTGTCTTCAATTAAATAATGATAATTTCCAATTACATGTTTAAATTTTGATTATTTTTCTTGCATTGTTTTAGCAGCAAATTTCAAACTACGGAATAATTGTTTTAAAGAGTATTTTGGCATATATCAAAAGACCGCGGTTTCCGTGAACATTGCTAATATGCTCATCCTTCTTTCTATTTAATTGAACTTGAATACCCCATAACTTTTGCGATTAAGTCTAGAAAAAAAAATTTCGTTGCCGGAAAATCTGAAAACCTTATAAAGCTCGGTGAATTTAGGCACTTGGATGACGCAACGGTCCTGCTTCTTCCTGCGGCACTGTGTGGAACGCTTCTAAGCACCCGAGCGACCTACATCTTAGTATTCCGGGCACGCGGTGAGTGCACCGCAGCCTAGCGGCCTTGTTGCGCACTAAGCGCCTCGGGAGCGTGACGACCAGTGCGACGGTTGATGTCCGTGTAACAACCCCTCCCTCACCCCTCCCTCCGCCTCGCCCGTCGCCTTTCCCCCGTATCTGATGAGGTAAGCCGCGATAGGCAACAGAGAGACTAATGGGTTTCCGTGCAGGGTAATTATGTCACTTGTGCAGCCGCCCGCCCGATTTCCATCTACACTGTAGATGCTGCTGCTCTTTCTCTCCGTCGACGGTCTTGGCCCTGTGGCTCGTTTGTGGAGTGATGGGGCTGACTGACGGCCGGTTTTGAAGCCACCCGTTTGCGGAAAATGTGGTAGATGACGTCTTTTGATAGGATTCAGCGATATCTAGTACTAGCAAAATACCGGGCGTTGTCCGGACTTTCTTCGTGTCCAATCCTTTTGAAAGAGGAGAAAGATCATCATTTTATATAAACGATGGTATTTAAGATCAATATCTTTAATATAACGGGTTCAAATTTTCATAAAATACTATACTTTTCTTTCATGTTATTTCGCAGTTCATTGCTATTAAATGTAAAATGTTTTTCTTACGCACTGCTACTGACCTCTAACGAAACCATTAGGTACCAATTTTGCCGCACCGCTACTGACCCCTGGCGGAATATGTAAGGAACCAAAGTGCTGTTGGCAGCAGGAGAAACGTAATGATTGCAGTGCTTCTACCAACATATTCAAATTATTTATTTTCGCATTTGTGTTGTAATAATCTTTACCAAATTTTGGAAGGACTTGCGACAATCCTGAAGAAGAGCCTGTGAGAATGTCGTATATGTATTCACACACTACTTGTGGGGTAACGATGTCGGTTACGTTGAATTCACTTTTATTAGTGTAGATTTCCTTGGCGTAATAAAAACTGTAAATGTTGTGAAGGGGAACTACCTTTGTGAAAATGTAATTAACTTACAGATTGTTTTGTAAATATTTGATCTTGTAAATGAAAAGAGTAATTTTTGTATTTTTAAGGTTTGTTAGCTGTGAAATACAAGTGAACAAATTAATACACACGTAGATTAATTTCAACATTGGCAATGCGTGTGTGCGTAATTATGTGCATACATATAGAGGTAATGAAATATTTTTTTCAAAACGCGAGGTAAGAACGGTTACGTACATGCCAATAATACTTCTTTGTTCTACACAAGAAGTTCGTAGAATTAATTGAACGATGCCTAATTTAATGTGGTGTGGCTCAGGCCTTGAGGCATATTCCTCCAATTGATCATCCGAATTGTACTCCGTTCTTTTCGCTATTTAGCCACAAAATAAGATATAATATATGCAAAATCAAGGCAGTAAATAAAAAAAAAAAGGTGTACGTACAGGGGTGTGTTTTAAATTTACTACCTTGATCGGATTTGGACCCGCGGTCTTGCTTATAACTCTCCCATTCACTATTACATTGAAAACGAGGGTAGTGATTCCGTTGTTCTTTAGAAGTTTAAGCAAAATAAATTTCGCATATATTTATGTGCGGTAGAAGGGAAATGATCTAAATTGCTTCTGATGAATTCTCCTCGTTGCTGAGAAACGCCCGTTGTATCTTACCTGTGGCATGCCGGCGTGCTCCGTCTACGATGTGGGCGTTGCTTTCAGTCAACGGAGCGTGGCAAGTTGCCAGTGACTCACGGGCATCGCATTAGCCGCGTCCCAGTTCGAGACCGGGATCGGGATTGTTCTCCGACCGACTTTTAAATAGATCACTGGGAATGTTGGTGGTGGCCGTAAGCTCTGTTTTGCATCGCGTGAAGCGATGGTTATCGGTTTTCTTTAAAGTTGTAGAAAGCATTTTCAGTGTGTAATTACGTTTGCAAGTGCACGTGCGTGTTAATGTGTAACGTTAATCCGTTGCGCCCTTACTGAGAACTTCCAGGGGATTCAAGAAAGTAATATGCTAAGCATCGGTTCTCGGAGGGAACGCATCTGACCTAATGCCCCACTCACCTTTACTGTCGAGGTATTACGTCCGGAGGCGTCGATTAGAAAGGTGAGCGGGACCCAGAGCAATATTATTTTTTCGGGGAATTGAGAAACACTATCGGAATGTGATTCTTTTACTTCCTTCCTATGTATGTAGACTTGGAACCAAACTGTGTGTAGTTGCGCTAGAACTGGTAATAAATATAAAACTTAAATAAGCTGAATTCCTTTTTCACACAGTTTCATTGGAATTGCAAGTGTCTTCACATGCATTAAGGGTGTGTTTGGTGGCGGGTGAAGAGTTTTACATAAACCATATGCCATTACGAAGCATTCTTTTTGCTGCCCCAAAGTAATGTACAGCAAACTCTGAAAGATCTTGGCTCTGGGTGATGGGGGACAGCTTTCGACTCTCCGGGCGTCGGCATTGATCCTGACGTTTCGACCAATCATCATGTGGTCGCCTTTGCCTTCACAAGACTCGGACCGCGGAAGCCTACGATTGCATTCAGCGTACACTTCCCTCCTTCGTGCTTCGCATCTCCCCTTCGTTCTGCTTTCCCTGCACTTTCTGGATATCAATGCTTTTGCTGGCGAATATCATTGTCACTGTGCGCGTGAGAATTTCGAGTGGTTACTTTTTGTCTGATGACAAGTGTCGTGTTTTTAGAGTAGTGTGTGCATTTATTTGTGCGTAAAAAGTAGGGAGTGAAAATTTCAACGGTAATGTTATCAGAACTGCGGCTGTGTTCATTTATATTTTTTTAGTGCATGAATATATGAGCTCTCGAAGCTTGCGTTCCATACCACGTATGTGTAGTTTTTCGAGCAAAGGAAGATTCAAAACGGGCCTAGCATACTTAAACAGAGCGTACACTGCGAGATCAGAGCTTCAGTTAATGAAATGAATCCTCGTCCGTTGGCACCTGTTGGTCCATTTGAAACACTAGGGAGTTAGCGCCAGCCGTAAGGAGGCATCCTTAAACTGTGTTGATCACGTGACTAACGACTTTATACGGTCGTAATGAACAACGTTCAGAAGAGTTTTAGCAATTGCGACATTGCGTTATACATTATAACAAAAGAAACATTTCAAGCGTTGAACAAAGAAGTTGCATAATATATCAGAGAGTCTAGGCTAGCGGTGAGACTTTTAAACCACGATACGATACAAGAGTATAATAAATGTACATTGTGTTTGGAGTTTTAGATTTTGTAGGGCTCTGCAATGAGTATGCAGTCTGGAATTTTCAATCGATTGTTCTCAAGAACGTAGGAAATATTTTCAAACAGCGTTCATTATGAGAATAAGACATAACCTATCCCAAAGACATGATTTCAACTTCTTTTTCGCAAATTTCTTTCCTGTCACTTCCCCGAAAATTTACCGTTAATTCTTTGCAAACGTTGTAGAATTAGTAAGGAATAATTGTAACTGCCTCACATACGAGAATCGGTTTGTAGGAGATAAAACAATCCCCAACGGTTCTTGTTATTACGCGGCCATTTTGCCGCTTATAAGGTGACCGTAGACACTCCTTTAGGCGTGCACTATTTATGAAGGAATAAAGTCGTACCTTAGGCCCAAGGTACGACGTTATGATTTCAAGATCCGTCACGTGACTGTTAGTGCATAACATCGCTACCTTACGCGTGGCGCTAAAACTCCCTACTAGCGAATGGCATTGAAGGATCCTAAATTGGAAAAATTATCTTGTTCTTCCAGGCAATTCCGGGACATACGCTCATAGGACCTCTCCTGCCCCAGCAGCACTTAGAGATTACCTGTAGAATTTTGTAGGTAGAGCTAAGGTTTCACACTGTGCGTGTCGTTCGTTAGGAGGTAGGAGACGATTTTCGGAACGTATGGCCACACCTTAGAAATATTTTGATGTTTTGTTTTCTAACTATATTTTACTTCATGTTCCCCTAGAAATGTATCATAATTTTTGTTAAAATTTTTCTTTGATCTACATACTTATTGTTGTAGACTCAAAATGCCTCAAGCGGAGGTCTTCAGTGTGTATCGTTATAAAATCTCATTTTCACACTTCCCTTTGACGAACGAATTCGGGAGTTTCAGCGAATGCGCGCCTGAAACCTACGGTTGTGCCACCCGAGAAGCCGCTATGCGCATGCGCTCGTCGCCAAAAGCTCTCAAAATCGTTCGTTAAAAGGAGCAGTGCAAATCAGATTTTCGAGAGTTTTAGCAAACGCGCGGATCCGTGGAGCTGTTTCCAGGTTTCAAGGACTCTGCCGCCTCAGAAACGACTGTGCTCATGTGCGCGTTGGCTAAAACTCTCAAAAGCGTTCGTCATAAAGACGCGTCTAAATCGGTTAATTGATGTGTGTGTGTGTTCCAGGGAGCGGGGTGGAGGACGAGGTGGTGGTGGCGGTTGGCGGCGGGTGGTCGAAGGCGTGAGGGGGGCCTCCATGCCTCCCCCTCGGCGCCCCCCGCCCCCTCTGCGCACCGCCCACGGCGCCCTCGGACTCGCACGCGGACCCGCCCACCGCACCGGCGCCGCACACGTAAGCCCTTTCCCTTTGCCTTCCACAACTTCTCTGCTGGCAGCGACGAAGCGTCTTGGATTTGTAGGAATCCGAAGCATAGACATTGGGCGCCGACCATTTTGTAGTGCGTGTGTAAAAACTTAAGAACGCCAGTGCGAGATGGGCGTCCGTGAATAAGTTTTGTTTTTCATTGTTATTACTTTCTAGTGGACCCGGTAATGGTTCGCTATTGCAATGTATTACACATCACACACTACATACATCATGTTTTACGCTGCGCTGTGAAAAATTGTAAGAGATGAAAGCCTTCCTCGAGAGTTTGTTTATTCTATGTACGGGTTTGGACATGCGTTCACTAAGACACTATCTTGGGAGACGTTTGATTTACTTGTCCGAGATTCAAGTAATCATTTGGCCGATATTTCACAATTGCGTGGGCAGAATACTTGTCTGCAGTGAAGAAGCGCTTAATCCTTGCCTGTGCGCCGGGCTGTGTAGAGTTCAGGGGCGCTTGAGTGGGAAACGAAGAAATCATCAATACGCCCCCCACATGTCTAATTTAATTCAAACCACTCTTTAAACACTCCCGTTACTAAACATTTCAACGAAATTGGTTGAGTAGTTTTTGCCTTTATGTGCGACACACATACGCACATTATTTATGTATAGATTTTACATTTCACCACCTGGTCACTTCAGTTTTCACAATTGCTTAGGAATACGTTTCCCGTTTCGAAATTGCTAACTAGCGTTGCGACGCCAGAGTCTAGCAGAAGTAATGTTTAAAATGTTTGATCGAATCCGCATCTCCGTGTATATGCTTTGTTGCACTGTTGAAATTTACAACTGTGAGCAGGTGCTGATATGCAAAATGCAATCGCCCTCTTGGACTCTTTTAAATCCTATTCGAAGAATTGTTGATCTGGGAAGATTTCCATCCGCGGATAAGGCAGTCATTCTTGGGACAGTCAAAAATTATTCGTATTTTATTATTATTATTATTATTATTATTATTATTATTATTATTATTATTATTATTATTAATAATATTATTAATACTATTATTATTATTATTAATATTATTAACACTATTATTATAATTATTGTTATTATTGTTATTATTATTATTATTATTATTATTATTATTTACAAACCCTTTATATAATATTCGTTTGACGTGCGTGTGTCAATCCTGCAGTCACGGTTAGAATTCTTCCGATCCACAATTGTGGGCAAGCGAGGTGTCATTGGAAAAGACTAGGTGTACTGATGGAAAAGTATTTTTGTTAATGTTTGTAGTATGTAAACGTTAGTTTAAATTAGGACAAAAATCTTAAAATCATTAAGCAAGATTTAAAGCAGAATTTATTTCCAAATGGATGGATTTAACCAAGATCAAAATTCTATTCCACCGCTTTTATTTAATAACAACTCTGAGAATAGCAACATGATATCTAAACAGTCAAGGAAGTTGTCGACTGTAAGCAGTCGACTCGTCACGTCGAAAAGTCAGTGAATTTGATCCAAAATATGTTGTTGTTTTTCAATTAATTTCTATATTCATTACTCAACGAAAACAGTAATTTTTACATTTCTGATTTTAGTTATTTTTGCTTCTTATTTTTAGAAAGCATGTCCGTAAGATTTAGCCACGTGTTTGCTTGGCCCAATACGGCCTTTCTCGTGAGGTGTGCTTCTTCTCAAATCTGGGATCTATTCCCGTGTCCCGTCGCCTGACGACCCTGCTGCAACGACGATTAATCATCAAAATAAGAAGAAATGCCGCCCCTCGTTGAGGCTGCGGAGTGGAGCGATGGGTTGGCGGCGGCGGCGGCGGCGGGCCGTCGGTCGCCCGCCCGCGTGCCTGCGCGATGCGTGAGCAGCGGGTGGCTCATGCGCTTCCTCAGAACGCGTGGCGCAACCGCTCGCTCCGCCGCCACTCTGGTCAGCCGCCGCTGGCGCCCTCGCCGCCCTCGCCGCCCTCGCCGCCCTCGCCGCCCTCGCCGCCCACGCCGCCCACGCCGCCCACGCCGCCCTCGCCGTTCACGCCGCCCTCGCCGCCCTCGCCGCCCTCGCCGCCCTCGCCGCCCACGCCGCCCACGCCGCCCACGCCGCCCTCGCCGTTCACGCCGCCCTCGCCGCCCTCGCCGCCCTCGCCGCCCTCATGGATTCGCCACCACGCCGCCCTCGCCGCCCACGCGCTCTCGCCTTCCTCGCCTCCGGCTGCGACCACACCACTTAGCCTCGCCTCCCACGCCGCCCTCGCCTCCCCACGCCGCCCTCGCTTCCCTCGCCGCCCTCGCCGCCCTCGCCTCCCATGCCTCCCACGCCACCTCGCCTCCACGCCGCCCTCGCCTCCACGCCGCCCTCGCCTCCCACGCCGCCCTCGCCTCTCATGCCGCCCTCGCCTCCACGCCGCCCTCGCCTCCCACGCCGCCCTCTCGCCTCCGCCGCCTTCGCCTCCCACGCCACCTTCGCCTCCACACGCCGCCCTCGCCTCCACGCCGCCAGCCTTCGCCTCCGCCGCCTTCGCCTCCACGCCGCCTTCGCTTCCTCGCCGTCCTCGCCGCCCTCGCCGCCCACGCCCTCGCCTCCCATGCCTCCGCCGCCCTCGCCTCCACGCCGCCCTCGCCGCCCCCTCGCCTCTCACGCCGCCCTCGCCTCCCACGCCGCCCTCGCCTCCCACGCCGCCCTCGCCTCCACGCCGCCCTCTCGCCTCCACGCCGCCTTCGCCTCCCGCCGCCCTCGCCTCCCCACGCCGCCTTCGCTTCCCTCGTAGATCCTCGCCGCCCTCATACCGCCCACGCCGCCCTCGCCTCCATGCCTCCCACGCCGCCCTCGCCTCCCACGCCGCCCATCTGTACCCTCGCCCTCTCACGCCGCCCTCGCCTCCCACGCCGCCCTCGCCTCCCACGCCGCCCTCGCCTCCCGCCGCCCTCGCCTCCCACGCCGCCCTCGCCTCCCGCCGCCTTCGCCTCCCACGCCGCCTTCGCCTCCCACGCCGCCTTCGCCTCCCACGCCGCCTTCGCCTCCCACGCCGCCTTCGCCTCCCACGCCGCCTTCGCCTCCCACGCCGCCCTCGCCTCCCACGCCGCCCTCGCCTCCGCTGCTCTTGCCACCCCAGTTCCATGATGGAAATACATGGGTGGGCTCCTCCGGTGCACTGATTTTAGCTGGTTCTGCGCATCATCAGTTTGCGTCATGAACCACGTGACCACAGCACGGGCACTTCGTTTGAAAAGCCAGACCAGACGCTGGCCGCCATGTTGCATGAAGAGCGAGAAGTGTTCAGAAACATTTTGAAAGTGGTACAAAGTGACAATTATCAATGGTAACCAACCGAAAATTAAGCGATTAAGATGTACAAGTTGCAATATTTAAAAGAAATGCTGGTGATAATTTTGGTATCGGGCTGCATTGAAAATCCTCGCTAATATTGTGGTGTCAGAAGCCCATTGGCTGAAGTCGGACACGATGCGTAAGAGCACCCCCCCCCTCCTGCCACAATTCCCACCGCCGCCTCCTCCACAGACGCCACCGCCACCGTCATCGTCTCCATCACCATCACCATCACCATCACCATCACCGCCTCCGCCTCCGCAGTCGCCCCCACTACCGCGCCCACTGCCGCCCCCACTGCCGCCACCGCGATGTCTAATCAAGGACGGAATATTTATGATACGAGTGGTAAAAGTGACGTTTTACTTTGAGTCGGAAATGTTGCGACACGATGTCGGTAGGCCGAGTAATGCAATAGTAAGAGCAAAATAAAATCATTTTTACCACGTGTGTCATTCACTATTTATGTATACAGCCATACTGCCTTCCATTTTATTTTAATTCAAGCATACAAACACTTAATGCTACATTGAGATCAATAGTAGCTAATGGGGTTAGATGAAAGTGTTGTTTTCTTTGTTACATTCACAGATTTATCTGCCCCCCTTCCCATCTCCCCGCGACCCCCTGGAGTGCCCATGTGGTCCCGTAAATATTTCAAGCACGTTTAGTGATTGTCTTAATTTCATTTTGTGCTATTAATGTGAATAACATAATAAGTTAACTGAATCCACCCGACATTATGCTTCGGTGCAGACGTAGGATGGCGCTAACTATATGAAGCGCTCGCTTCCTTCGTATAATGAACAGTATGCTGTTATGGGCATCTCACTACAAATCAGACAAGAGCTCAACTATTAACAAAAGGTTATTTACGATATTATTTACAAGCAATAATAAATTAATGTCTATATACAGCTCTGGGAGACTGCCCGCGGTTCGCATGAGCAGTCTCTAATACCTACAATTAGTTGCTTGACTTACGGTCCTCACCATTAATCAAAGACCTAGCGAGGTTCCTTTGCAATACATTACGACAGCATCACGCATAAACATTTGAATAATGCTATCGTCTGCCGCATTTCAGCCATATTTCCTGGACCTTCTCAACCTAGACGAGTCAGCTGGCACATTCATTGCAGGCAACGCAAAGCTGTTTCGTCCGTCAGCATTTAAAAATTAGTAGTATGTGATATAGGTTCTGCTGATTCATTATTTCTTAAAAATGTTATTGTTTGTATTGAATAGTTTTCTAAGCTCGTTAGAGTGCATTATTACATTTCTGAATGGCTGCGACATAACTTGACCTTTTTAAATCGCATGCACCTTGTTAACTTAAGTAAATCAATAAAAAATATGGCTTAGAATCCATAAATACGCGGTGTTACTATCATTAAAATCACTTTCTGGGATGTCCAATTTTACTTGTCAGAGACGCCCAGGCCAGTTTCGAATACTTGTATTTCCTTTTACTTCCCTTGGTCCTGTCTTTCTCTTGTGGTGTTTTCCTTTCCCAGTTTCCTGTATTTACATTTGCTTCCTTTTGATCCTCGTATAAATATTCCAAACATCTCCCAGTGCTTAAAACGTTCCTTACTGTTGCTGGTTCCCTAGTTTCGAGGGCAGGATGCACTATGTTATTCTTGGTTTCAGTTTATCAACGTTTTCGTATTATTTCATTCAATGTAAGTGAGCCGCAGAAGAACTTGGTCATACGCCTAGACCTTCAATGCAATTATGGGGTAATGAAAAATGGAAATTAAGATCATCCCTGAATATTCTAGTTTGTGTTATAACGTGCCTAGTCAAACAAGAAATCTGGATGTATTTGTTGATGGCAGGTATTGATTCTTTTTTACCAGATATCTTGTTGACCGCATTTTTATTTTTAATCATTTTAATATTCTCTCTCAGAATCTTGATAAATGTATCAGCCGAGTCCCGCAGTCCCCAGGTTCTAATCTAATCTATGGAGTCTCGATTTACTCGCTTTTCTCGCATAATACATACTCGCATACTTACATACTCGCATACTTACATACTCGCATACTTACATACTCGCATACTTACATACTCGCATACTTACATACTCGCATACTTACATACTCGCATACTTACATACTCGCATACTTACATACTCGCATACTTACATACTCGCATACTTACATACTCGCATAATATTACTTACTTGTACGTAGTGTAGTTGTGCAGCAGCGAAAAAAGCAATTTCGTGATATGTGGGAGGGGCCAAGTGGGCTTTTAAGTTTTTCGGATGAAGTGGTTGAGCCGAAGTCTTTTCATTTCGTTATATTAATTTCGCTGTCGGTTATTATAATTTTGCGTTGACTTTCCAACGTTGTTCTCGTTGATTAGATTTGATTTTTCTGAGTGGAGTTGGTGCGCGTCTTCTGGTGGGCGTCGCGCTCCTGGCTACCTCGCCGGTGCAGCCGGGCAGAATAGGTCATGTTCCGGCATCAACTATGCAGGGAGCTCGGCGGGGCTGTGGCCCGTGCCCTGCAGGCGAGCAGAGTAATTGAGACTGGGGATGGGTGGAGTTCATGGAGCATTGCACCAGGTCGGGCTAACTACTTCGAAGTTCTCCGTCTGCGTTCGCACCAGATAACCGTACACAAACTTTAGAAGGGTTTAAGATGTGATGAGGAAACTTAGATCGTAATACTTATTTTGACGTTGGTGTGTGAGAACATTGCGTTCATCCATTATGGTTGTATACATTTACAATCATATCAGCAAACTAATTTCGACGTACATGGTCGATGAAATGTTTTGAATAGGCCGCTTTCGCTGATGGGATTTCCTAATAGGTTGGTAACAAGAGGATAATCTTTTGGATTTTGTGGAGAAGGGGTGTTGTAATTTTCAGCTTAATAATATATAGCGGCAAATGTAATTGGCATATTTCTTTGTAGCTCGCCATTCATGTTCTTTAACATATTACTTTCAGTTATTAACAGTTCGTAAAATGCAGGACATTAAAATCGTGTTATTTAGTGTTAGATGACAATGTTAATTGATTTTAGACAATATTCTGTACTGATTGTTAATTTTTATGTTATTGAATAAACAAATGTCGGTGTTGTGTGTGTTTTATTTGTATAACAAAATAGCGCGCAAGTGCATATGCTATGCTTATCTACTACTTATTTGCAATGCTATTAATTTACTTTTTGAGCACTTCTCCTTCCAACTAGAGAGACATGATTCGGAAGGACGTTTTCACTAATTTGGTGGAGGTGAAATTTCTTCAATCACAGTCAAAAAACGAGCAGGTTTAAAACAGAAAAGAAATCAATGTGCGATGTGTTACGAATTCAAATTTATTGTCCTAAGGCGTATTTTCCTACGTATTCAGTATAATATCTTAAAATAAAAAATATATCGCTAACATTCCGAGCTGGAAAGTTTAAAAAATCCAAGACAGAAGTTCCATCTTCGTTTAGAACTTTGCTCGAGGGGGCGGGGGAGGAGGGCAACAACAAAAGAAATTACTTTGGAGAAACAAGATAAGTGGAGTTTCAGTGATGAAGATCGGCTGTGATGAGGCAGTGTGTATCAGTAATGCGAAATCCTGGGCTGGAAACTAGGAGCCGATGAAGGTGGGGGAGTGTCTCGTACTTCTCTCGCCACGAGTTTTCAAAAGATTTAGTACGTATTGTCGCCTAGCTTGTAGTTACTCCGCAGGATCTACCCCTTTCTGAAAGGAAAAAAAAAGGCTGGAAATGCCAGAATTTCATTGATCTTGTAAAGTCCAGACTTAGTGTGAAAATATTTGCAAGTACAGAAAAATACAATTATTGTAGATATTATTTCTTACTTTAATACATTGCTATTTTTGGCACATATTTTATTTGTTAAGCTTACGTTTTTAATTTTTTATTTTTCATAGCGAAATCACAGCTGATAAATAAACGACAGGTACCCAACCCTTAAAAAATTACTACAAATAGTGATAGTTACAGATTTTGTCAGGGGAAAAGTTTCCAATACATTAAATTACTTAAATGTTCTAGAAAGCCGCGAATAGTCAAGGTCTTGTGCGTTGGGAAAACACAACCTATTGTACCCATAATTCTTGTAGGACCTTATCCTAATGTCATTTGGACCAAACCCAGAAATCGGATACTTCGTTTCCTTGGGAAATAATGAAAGGACGATAGGCTGGATTACATCAACATAATACAGACTAAGTGTCTGTTTGGTCCTTCACGACACAGGACGTGGTGTGGTGAGTTTAGTGGTATTTGTACCCACAACCGTAAGGAAAAGCGCTTCCCCCCTCCACACCACAGAACTGCGCGGCGCGTTCAGTTCAGCTCACTGCATTTTTAGTGTATTACTTTCACAGCTCTGGCTCTTTCGCGTTCTGCCGTCGGAGCGGGGAGTGAGGAGCGGGAGAAGCAAGGCGGAAGTACGTCAGCGCGGCGCCACCGGAAGCGCCGATGATTGATTCGCCGGGAAGTAGTCTCTTTCTCTCTCTCTTTCTCTTTCCGTCTCTCTCCCTCTCGTTGCGCCCTGGCGGAGTTTGCTGCAGTACTGCCACTGCGAAGTGCGAAGTTGGTGCTGGGCGTGGAGGAGCGGTGCCTCGGCGCCGCAACGTTGTGTGTGCTATACTCGTAAAGTTCGTTGTATGATGCTTGGAGTGGAAGGAGAGTTGTGCGAAAGTGGCGGGGAATACCTTCCACCACGATTATCTTGCGACGGTCGCGTACAGTCGACTCGGAATCTCACGAGTTTGTAAGGTCATTGTAACGGTGGTTTGTGGCACAATTGTACTTCAAAAACACTTTATATGTGAATTTATCTTTATAAAAACACTTAACCGTAATATTTAGAGATTAACTCATTTGACACACCCATTTTAAATAAGAGACAAAATAACTTGCTTGACTGATTGCAAACACAAAACATCGCTTCCATTTGAGGTTTTGAAGTGACAACTCCCCTTGCCTGAGGCGCGTCGGGTGGCAGAGAAAACCTCAAAGTGCGCATGCGTGAACGGAGCGCTAAGCACTATTCAATGTGTAGCGCTGGTCTCCCTTGCTTCTGCTCCTTGCTATTGGATCAACCGGCACGATTGCTTCGTTGAGTGGTTGGCAACCGGTCTCATTGGCTGAGAGTTGTGATTGCTGGGGTAGACCTTAAAAAATTTCAAAGATATAAAAAAAATGTGACTACATAAATGTTGCCATTTTTTTTAAATGTATGATTCACTTCTAAGCGTACTTTTTATTTTTCTCCTTTTTATGTTATCGATTCGTCGTCCTTGAAGTTTTCCACTTGCAAGTGTGGTTCCAGGACCGGACGCAGTGACTCCGCTGGGACTTTATCGCTTCGTTTATGGGCGCATTTGCCGAGATTCACCGTTTCCGAGCCACGATCCACGTTGCCCTCCGGGGGAAGCGAGTGCTCTATGCTGACGGTACTTTTCCCCAAGCCCCCCCCCCCCCCGCCCCACTGCGATCACCCATCGCGTGAACTTCCCCTCATCTCTTCTCATTTCTTCTCTTTCTCGCATACTATTTTCGAAATATTGAGAAAGATGTGTAATTATGCTGCGAACAATGGCGATGTTACCTCAGGAAAAAAATCGATACCGAAAAAGTGGATATTTCCCCCCGTATAAAGTAAATTACTTCCTTTAAAACGTTGTTTAGATAGAATCCACGTTTTGTGGAACGTTGATACCGAAAAATTTGGTTGGCGGCAAAATGTCTGTCCATCTGTGGACAACGCTAGCGGCGAAACTGTAGGCGGGATTTTCACCCAAATCGAGATTCCTTCGAAGATTTTTGTGACCGAACTCGACGCCTTGCGAGTTTGAAACGGAGAATTTAGGGGTACTTAAAATGAAGCATATCACTTGACATCGAGGACATTTTCAATTGCTTTTCAAAAATTGCTCCAATTTTTTCTCCTCAAAGCATAGTACGAGTATCAAAATTATCCATGTTCGTTTTTCCTTGAATTCGATGAATTTTCGAAGATTGTAAATGTTTAATTTTTTTGGGATGTCTTCCTGTAGATTCTACAATATTGTAGATAGGAGCCTTCCTTCATGAAATGTATTCTTCAAAATTAGATCTTTAAAAATTTCACATGGATTGTTTAAAGAAGTATGAACCATTTCCTTGCAATTTTGCGTGAAATCAAGGTAATTATGAAAAGAAAATTTGCTCAGAATCGTTTTCAGTTTTTTCTTCGAGGATTTGGAATGGATAGAGCTAAATGCACTGAATAACGCGACATAAAGTGTTTTTTTTAATATAACCGTTTCAATTTTAAAAATCACACCAACGTATGTTTTATTACTGTAGTTATGTGTTATGGAAGTTTTAAATAATGCAAGAAAATCCATGCTATTATATCACCATTAGTTGACTTTATTGTATTTGAAGTTCAGAAAAAGTTCTATAATACTGTAGGAAAAGGGCCTAGTTTTGACAGAAAAACCTGTTTGGGTTATTGATATCGAAAATGTAAATTTGCATTGGTCATATGTACTATACATATATATGACTTTAGTATAATTATGACAGATATATAGAATTCCTTTGATCATTTGTTATTGCAAAAATTTAATTTTAATTTTTTAAAGAACTCTTTCGCTTTGTAAGTTTACCCCCACTATCTGAGACACTTTATTACCTAAAGTACATCGATTAGTTTTTAAAGTAATTTCTATAAATATCTCGACCTTATCTAGAGGATGGCCGAGCAATTGGATTTGCCGAGTACTTTCGAATAAAATTTGCTGCATGTGATTGAGAAATTGGCGCCGAGGACCAATGGCCAATTGGAGTGTTCAATCAGTGCAACTGCAAAGGAAATGAGTTGAGTATGGATGACGGCTGCTGCTGCGGTGGGATGGGGCAGGAGCGGCTTGGCTGGGCGGTCGCTCTGCGGCACGCCTTGACCTGAGCCCCGCGGCGGCGCTGGCCCATCGATCGGGCACAGCGCAGCGAGGCGCCGCGCCGCGCCACGCGCCAGGGTCTAGGTCGCGATTCGCCACGCCCTCGCCGCCCCGCCCCGCTCCCTCCGCCCCGCCCGCCTGGCCCCGCCCTGCTCCGCCCGCCCTGCTGCCCCGCCCTGCCCCGCACCCGCCCTCGCTCCGCCCGCCCGCCCGCCCGCCCGCTCCGCCCCGCTCCGCCCCGCTCCGCCCCGCTCCGCCCCGCTCCCGCCCCGCTCCGCCCCGCTCCGCCCCGCTCCGCCCCGCTCCGCCCCGCTCCGCCTCGCTCCGCGCTCCGCCCCCGCCAGCCCGCCCGGCCCCGCCCCGCTCGCCCCGCCCTGCCTGCCCCGCCTCAGCTCCGCCCCGCCCCGCCCCGCCCCACCCTCACTCCCCGCCCCGCCCCACCCTCACTCCCCGCCTTGCCTCCGACCAGACCATATCCGTTCTGTACACCCCTTGCTCGCTCTCACACTCCCTGCGGAGTGCTCTCCCTGTTTCGCCTCCACCCCCGTCCTCCCTGCTCCGCCCCGCCTCTTCCTCCCCCCTCCGTCTTCCCTGCTTCCATTTTCCCCGCTCCGTTTCCGTCCACCCACCCCGCCATCCCCTCCCGTCCCCGGCCCGCTACCACCCTCCCTGCACCTCCGCCACCACGCGTGTCCCTTGTCTACCTATACCCGCCGTGATAGTCCCTCCCCTACTGATTCCCGGCGAGCTCGCTCCGCCCTGTGCCCCGCCTGCGTATCGGCCCCCCTCTCTCTCTCTCCGGCACCCTTGGCTCCGTCTTCCTCCATTCCCCTCCCCCTGTAATCCTTGTGCGGGGAGACTTCATTAATCGGAGAAGTGTGTGGAACACATTTGGTGGACGAAGTCGATGCCGCGTGGCACGGGATATGGCATGCAGGCAGGGCCGGATTAACCCTTCCAGGGGTCATGGAACGGTCTTCTTGTAAGGAATCTTTATAATATTATTAATGTGATCTAGATACTAAAAACTAAATACTGTTAATGCAGTCTAAAGTTCTATCCGCCCGCCTTGCAGCGAGGGTCACAGACTACCGGGAACCGTGGACAGTTGATTCATGACGGGCCTTTATTTATTTTTAATTTAAAAAAACTTACAATGGTTAATTTGGGATTGGAGATCAATATATTTTTTATTTCCTTTGCATGAAAAAAATTCGGGGCCCCAATCAAGTCGAGACCTGAGGCAAGTTGCCCCAGCTGCCCCTCCCCCTTCTGGACACCACCGCTGACTACTAGAAAATCGAGTAGTCTCTGTCTCTAGCGCGATCTCAATGCTGGGACTTCCTTAGATAGCTGTCCTTGTAGCGTTTCTCGCTTACGAGAACGGGAGACAAAATGCTGCACTTGATAATTATTCCACCACATTTCCATTCCTTTCTTTTGTGTTTTCCGTCTCCGTTCTTTTTGCGGGACTTTCTCTTGTTTTTATGAAATTTGCGGAGACCCCCGGGGGAGCCCGGGGGGAGCGCTCGTTGGGCTCCCTGCTAGTCCGAGGCTGCATGCGGGGCAACCCGCTGCGCCGTTCGTTGCGGGCGGTCGTTTATCTCCGCGGCGAATTGAGGACGCGCTGTGCCGTCCTAGCCGCAGTCACTGGCTGCGGCCGGAGGCAGCCGGTTCGTTCCCGCTCGGGGAGCGAGTCAGTGCATAAATGCAACGCTGTGGAACGCGCGTATTTAATGAAGCAGTAATGTTTTATTACAAGTTAAATTAAAGTGGAGGTGTAACTGTATTTTGAAGAAAAATGCGCTCGCTCCAGCGTTTTTTCTTGAAGGGCACTAGCATGCAAAATGGTCGTATTATATCTGTGTTTGCTAGACATTCCAAGTTTTAGCAACTGGTCTCTCTCTTTCTGTCTCTCTCCTCCCCTCCTTTGTCCTCCTCCTCTCTCTCCTCCTTCTACTCTCTCCCTTCTCCTCTCCTCCTTTTACTCTCCCCCTTCTCCTCTCCTCCTTTTACTCTCTCCCTTCTCCTCTCCTCCTTTTACTCTCTCCCTTCTCCTCTCCTCCTTTTACTCTCTCCCTTCTCCGTCTCCTCCTACTTTCTCCCTTCTCCTCCTCCTCCTCCTCCTCTTTCTTCTTCTCCTTCACTCTCTCTCCTCCTCTCTCGGTCTCTGTCATGTAGTTCAATATCCTGTTTGAAAATGTACGAGATGCCATCTCCGAGTGGCATGTGGGCGTTGATGGCTAATTGAGAGCGCACGCGAAAGTTAATATGCTTGAGGCTGTTCCCTTATAGGTTCAAGTAAAGTGGAACAAGGAATTTAACGTCTAGAATCAGTAGTATTATTTCGAATTCTGACGTTAGCAAACAGTATGTCCTTTTGCTACATTGCTGCTACGTAGCACGTGGCGGTGTTGTAGGTAGGGTATATCTTGCCGTGGCGGATCGTGTGTTGTGAAATCAATTGTAGTAACCTACCTACTGTGTGTCGCAGGACTACAATTTTTTACTCGTATCGGCCCTTTCTGGTTCATACATTCTTATGGTGGATAATATTTTTTTCCAGAAAATAAAATTTCAGAGAGCTGAAATGTACTGCAGTTCAATCCAATTTTAAATAACATGACATTTTTCATCAACTAATGGATTGTATGTAATTGACGATTCTGCTCAGTTGTAAGGAACGTAATGCTTATGTACTAGTCTTTTTACTAAATTAATAAAATTCAAAAAACTATTAGTGACCAAATACCGTATTGAAATTGCTATAGCTAAAATAGTTTACGAGACTGTTCTTTAAATGTTGAATTGTGAAGACGCATAGCTAAGAAAGTTGTTGTTACAGTTTAAATAATAAATTCATTGTTGTAAGTCACGTCCTGCATTTGTCTGAAGGCAGCATTGCTGTCATGGGATCATTGATGGAGACGGACATTAATTATTATCAATTATTAGTGACGAGTGATTACTTAACACTATATCGCTGAACTCTTTAATCGGCTAGGCCTGTTACATAAGAAAAGAGGGAATTGGAGGTCACGTTCTAGCCTTGTCGGACAGCCCATTTGTGCGATATGCGGACTCAATTAATCCAGTGTGACGCAT